>JAREIK010017638.1:0-14335 GCA_029783825.1 Sapria himalayana
AAATATAAAAATATAGATAGATAATATAGATAAGATATATAATAATATAATATATATATATAATATATATATATTCATATGATAGGTAGATATATAGATAGATAGACATATAGATTGAATCATAGATTGATTGATAGACAGTAATATAGATAGATTATTAGACAAATACATAGATTTATAGATAGATAAACTAAAACTAAATAGTTAAATTGATAGATAAATATATAGATTAATAGATAGATAGATTGAGAGATTTATAGATTGATATAGAGATAGATATATACATTGACAAATAGATATATACATAGATAGATAAATAGATAGATTTACATATTCATAAGTAAATAGATAGATAAATAGATAGAGAGATATAAAGATAACTAAATAGATAGATAGATAGATAGAAATGAAAATAGAAAGATACATAAATAGATAAATAAATATAGATAGTGATATGGATATATAAAAGATAGACAAATCGATAGATAGATAGTTACATATATAATCAAAATGATAGATATATGATATACATATATATATATATATATATACATATAGATAGATAGCTAGATAGACAGAGAGATAGACTAATAGATAAAAAGATAGATAAAAAGATAGATAAATAGATAGATAGATAGAAAGATAGATAGAATCATTGATAGACATGAAGAAAAATAGATAGATAAACAGATAAAAAGATATAAATAATGAAAGATATACAAAAAAATAAACATATTGATAGATAGATAGATAGATTATTAAACAGATAGATAGACAGATAAATTGATGATTGATAGAAAGATTGATAGATATATTGATAGATAGATTTTTAGACAGAAAGATATATAGTTATATAGATAGATAGACAAAAAATATATAACAGATAGATATATTGATTGATAGATAGATATTTAGATAGACAAATAGATAGACTGATAGATAAATAGATAGGCATATAGATAAATAGATTGATAGACATAAAGATAGATTGATAGTTTGATAGATACATAGATAGACAGATCGATAGATTCATAGATAGATAGATAAATATATAAACATAGATAGATTATAGATAGATAGAAGATAGATAGATAGACAGATATAGATAGACATAAAGACTAACAGATCGATAGATAGGTACATTAATAGATATAAAGCGAGATAGATTAACCAAAATAGAGAGAAATAAACAAAGATAGATAGATAAATAGATATACAAATAGATAGATATATTGATGGATTGATTGATAGACAAATAAGTAGTCAAATATATAGATAGATAGACATATGAATAGATTGTGTTATAGACAAATTGATATTTAGATTGATAGATAGAGTGATAGATAGATTGATAGATTGATAGATTGATAGATTGATATAAATATATATAGATAGATAAATACATACAATAGATAGATAGATATACAGATACACAAATAGATAGATAGATGGATAGATAGATAGATAGATATGTAGATAGAAAGAAAGATAGATAGATAGACAAAAATTTTCATAGATAGAAATATAGACAGATAGAAAGATAGAAATATAGACTAATAAATATAAATATATAAATATAGTTAGATAGATAGATAGTTAGCTATATAGAAAGGTAGATAGATAGAAAGATAGATAGATAAATTGATAGATAGATAGATACATACATATATTGATATACAAATGGATAGATAGATTGATAGACATGTTGATAGATTGATATAATGAAATATATATATAAAGATAGATATATACAAAGACAAATAGAAAGACATACAGATAGATAGATAGATAGATAATGAGAAAAACAAAATAGATAGTTAGGTAGATATATAGATAGATAGACAACTAAATTGACTGAAAGATACATAAAAATTTAGATAGATAGATAGACAGAAAGAAAAAGATAGATACATAGATATAGACATATAGATAGACATATAAGAAAGAAAGATAGACAATAGATCAATAGATAAATAGAAAAAAAGATAGATAGATGATTGATTGGTAAATAGATATATATTGATTGTAAATAGATAGATAGATCGACATATATAGAGTAGACTACTAAAATTCACCGAATTACCAACTAATTATTTTGTCCGTAATTAGCTGTTTTTGGTTGGTAAACCTATTACTGATCATTTACCAACCAAATTATTTAGACACAATTTTGCTCGTGGGTAATTTTTTTGCCAACAAACAATAGGTTGGTCGGTTAATTTCTGACCATTCATCGACCATTCACCGACAAATACTTATCGATTATATTCCGACCATTTTCGGACCAAAAGTATCAGGTCGATAAATTCTCTCCAAATGGTCGGAATTTACCGACCATTTACAGACAAATAATTAGCGACTATATTCCATCCATTTTCCGACCAAGAGCATTAAGTTGGTAAATAGTCTATAAATGGTTAATTATAACCTACGATATTGCGACCAAAAACCAACCAAAATTTTTTAATATCCTTGGTAGGTAATTGGTCTCCAAAAGTATTATCGATCATTTGGTGACCATTTACCAACCATTGATATTAAAAATTTTTGTCGGTTTTTGGTCTCAATTTGGTTTATAAATTAATTTTTAAATATTTTTTTTCCATTTTGAGTTTTATATCTTGCTTTGAAATAAATAAATAAATAAATAAATAAAAATAAATAAAAATAAATAAATAAATAAATAAATAAATATATATATATATATATATATATTACGAAACAGAAGAAATTCACAATTAAAACAAGCAAACTAATATATATAATGCATATATATAGTAAATAAGTCAAGTGAAAATAAAAAAAATGAATACCAAATTCCAAGTTTAAGACATGAAAAAAATGTGTGTAATACACTCAATCATCCAATCTAGTTTCATAATATTTATGTTGAGACGTATCTCGTCCATATGGTGAGATGTTGGGTACCAAGGTAGAGCTGCCTGCTTCTACTAGTCCTGATGCAGTTGCTGCAGGTGCTGCGTAGGTGATGGAGTAGATGCTGTGCTGGAGCATTATGCTGAACAATCCGAGGTAGATCATTAGGGTTGAACTACAGTCCTCCATCCTGAAACTTCTTTCTAATCCAATCAAAACATAGATGCAACTCATCCCTATCATCCTCATAATCGATCATGCGTCACTCGTATTCACCAACTGATACTGTATCGCATTTTGCATCACGTCCTGAAAGTCCTCCATCTCGAGAACAAATTCGAAGATGTTCCTGAAAATGCAGCTTCATAATCTGGTCATCTGTGTGAGTAATGATGATGTCGATGAACCGATGCCATAGACGGGCATCTTTTCCTTGCCATCAATAGCCTCTTACCAAATCTGATTCGTTTCAACTGGTGGAGCTGATGAATGAGAACTACCTATTGCACCTTCACATAAACCTGAAGTAGACTGGGAATATGCCTGAGTCGCAGCAGCTAACATTTCCTCATATATCACCTAATAAACATGTACGATAAGTATTTAAATTTATATTCAAAAAAAAAGAGAGAAGTAATTTTATTTTAATGAAACTTACATTTGCTACACAAGATCTCTGATCAATAAAAGTCTAATCATAATGAGCCTTCATGTGCATGTATCTGAATAAGCAAGGAGCACTGGGTTTCTTACCCTCCTTGCATGTCTTTAATTACACACAACCATACATTTATTCTATTCAAAATAAATTTCTTATGACAAATGAAAAGTAGGCATAATTGAACATAATTCACAAAGTAGTAAACATAAAAAGTATAAATTAGAAATAATGCCAATGCTCATACTGCTCATGCATAGAGCGAGATCCACAAGTGTGTACACATGCCACTACCCTCTCCACCCACTTTGAGCGATGATTGCCGCTCTATTTATCACACATTTTATAATCAGGATCTTCTCATCTTCTTCGCCACTCTTTGAAAACATGATCCAGGATACTCAAATCTTGCTCTTTCTTCAACCATTTATCTTTGACCTCGTACACGGTCTCTTTATACCGACTGGTAGCATGTTTGTAGAACACACTTTTGACCACCTCATTTGGCTGTGTCCACCTATGAACTTTTTGTAATTATAATTTAAATATTTTTTATCAGTGAACAAAAGAATAAAAAAGATAAAAAATGTTAGGTAGTAATATGTACCTTAAATTCTCTCCAAATCATCAACTAGTCTCTATGCATCAATGACTTCCAATTATGTCCATTAGGTTTAAAGGACTTCCTAATAATTTCCTCATAACTTTAGAAATTGAAACAGACGGCTCTAACTTGTCTTGTAACCCAAAATTTAATAGCAAGTAAAAAATAAATTGATAAATCATTAGTTAAGTTTGATATCTTATGGATTATCAATCATCGGATCAAACTGAGCAATAGGGAGAGTCTCATCTGTAGGGTGCTCTGAGGAAGACTCTCCAACATCTCCATCCTTTCCCTCCTCTCCCTCCTCTCCCTCACGTCTCTTGATCATTCATCAAAATCTCAGGACCATTATGTGGTTCAGTCTACTGATGATGCTTCTGTGGTACATTCACAACCTTCTCTATCTGCTATGGCATCTCATCCACCCCTGACCCTCTACTAGGATAGGGCATACTTGAGGCCTTGCTACATATACCAGAACTGGTACGACCTTGCAACGTGCTTCCTCTACCTCATCCATGTGCCATATATGTTAAAAATAATAACAACACATTATTGATTAGTAAGCTTCAAGTAAAATACATAAGGCAATGAAAATAAACAAAAATGATTAACGATTAAAATAACATAAAACTCACTGTCTGCTCATTCTCATCAGAATCATCCAAATCTAGTTCATTTTTTTCTTCAAATGTAGTTACTTTTTTTTCAAACTCCTCTTCATCACCCATTTCTTACTCATAATCAATTAAATATTCATCAACATCAACATCCCCACTTGTATTCATCTTAGAAGATGTGACTAAAAGGATGCTTCATCCCCCACCACAGCTTCATTTATAACATTATTGTCATCATTTTGAAAAGCTGGTTCTATAACATCAGTACATGGTGATGCGAGATGTCAATTTGAGCCATTGTTTTGAACTTGCACATAGCTTTCCAATCCTTTCTAGGACCAGTCGACTCGGATATTCATTATAATAAACATGTGATCCTTGTACTGCTAAGACAAAAGGTTCATACTTATTGAATCATTTTTTATTGTGCACATCGACAAGTTATATCGAGGATGAACAATAATACTGACATGTAGTGTTGGGTCGAACCATTCACATTTGAATAACACAGTTTTTTTAACAGGGAGGGCTTCAAATTCTAACTCGACCACTTCAACCAGAGTCTCGTAATAGTCAGATTCGGTTTCATTGGATATGGATCCTTTAATGAATACCCCCATATTTTCTGTTGCCCAGCAACTACCATATGATTTAGTGTGAAATTTAAAACCATTTGCACCGTAACCATTGTAAGTTCTAACCTCTCTTAGAGGACATCATGCTATACTTCGAAGATAATGATTGGAAATTTTATTTGCACGATTATGAACTAGTAATTAGAAATCAGTGGATTGTTGATATTACAATTATAAATTTGTATTAGAACAAAACAAATGTTTTGTGATTTTCATGTTTAGTAAACATACATATTTTTCAAACAATGATGGAAATTCTTGTTCGTCACGCATTGATAGCTTCGTCATTCATGTTTAGAAATTGTTTATATTTTTCTGTAAAAAATTTAATAAAAAAAGAAATTAGAAATAATGGATACATTGATAGGAAATAGTAAATAAAAATGCTAAATAGATCTCATTTGACTTTTAGGAAATACTTACTCTATGAATGGTTGAACCTCTGGACAATTCATTAGACATATAGATAAGCTGTAGTATATTCATTGTCTGCTAGATAATATTTCCCTTCAGCACCAATTGCTTTACCCGGAGGCTTGAAAATTTCAAACATATCATTACCCACAATGTCATCAAGATAAACCTCATTCTACTTTTCTTTAAGGAAATGTTGGATCTCCTTCTTTGAAATAGAATGATGTGAAATTGGCATCCTCATCCATAATATAACCAATTGATATAGAACCCTCAACCTGAACCTTATTTATTATTGTATGCTTTATTTTCTTCAAGTATCTACAAATGATTATTGAATATTACAAGTCATGTTTGTGTGTGTGTATATATATATATATAGCAAAAGAATTGGTTGAGTGAATTAATATTACCTTTTTGGAGAATACATCCAACAATAATGGACTCGACCAGCAATCCTAGCTTCGTAAGCCAAGTGCACTAGTAGAAGTTCTATTGAGTAAAAAAAACTGTGGATGGAAGATTTTCTCAAGATTGCATAAGATAACAGAAATTTGTTCATCTAGATTCTTCAATTCCTCATCAATCAAAGAAGAAGAAGTCAGTTGCTTGAAGAATAGAGAAATCTTAGTTATCGGCTCCTATATTTATTTGGTAGGAATACTCAAAGAGTAATTGGTAACAACATTTGCATGAATACAATGAAAATCATGACTCTTCATGCCAAACATCTTAAGTTTGTTTGAATCCACATATCTCTCCAAATTAGAAGCATAACCATCTGGAAATCTAGTTTTTTTACCCACTCCAACACATCCTTCTTCTATGATTTATTCAGAATAAATGGCACATCATGGTATTTACTAGTGAATATTTTGTCCAAATTGAGGATGATGATAATATTTATTCAACTCATCTCTTGACTACGTGTCCTTAGTTTTCCCTGGAATGTTAAATACTATATTGAAAATATTGTCAAACATATTCTTCTTAATATGCATAACTTTAAGATTTGCCTGAGCAAATGTTCATGCCAGTAGAGCAAATCCCAGAAAATACTTATCTTATTCCACCCATAAGTCTTAGATATAGGTGCATTCACAACCTCGACATCAACATATATCACCTTTCTCAACCCTCTATTATTCAAATCCTACAAAATTTCATCCCCAGATCTAACCCCCATGAATTGTTTAGTAGCCTTTCTGTTCTTAATGAAGTTTTTGGTGTTACGTCGATACGGATGATTAATAGGCAAATATTTCTGATGGTTGTGTCGAACCATGACTATTTTTCGCTCTTAATTAATCTAAAAGTATCAAAATCTTTCATACAATACAGACATTCCAACATACCAACTGTACTCCACCCAGACATCATAGAATATGCTGGAAAGGCATTTATGGTCCACATGAGGGTAGCACGCGTCTAAAAATTTTGTTGTTTGGAAATATCATAAGTTTGAACCCCAACACCCAAAGACTTTTCAACTCCACTATAAATGGCTGCAAGAAAATATCTATCTTCCCCTTTGGATTCGTAGGCCCCAGCACTAACACAATCAAAAATATAAATCCTCCTTCATACATAAGTCTCTGGAGGCAAGTTATACGACTTCACTGCAACAGGCCACAAAGAATATTGCTATCTAGATTTACCAAATAGATGAAAACCATTAGCAAATAAACCTAGCCTAACATTTCAAACTTCAAAAGAAAAATCAGGGAAGCACCCATCAAAATATTTCCAAGCAGGAGCATCAGAAGGGTGACACATCTTACCAACCTCTATATTATGCTCTGAATGTCACCTCATTTCATTAGATATTGTGGTTGATGTATACAATCTTTGCAACCTAGGTGTTATTAGAAAATAGTGCATCTTCTTAAACGATACCTTCAACTTTCATATATAATCTATTTCCAAAACCTTTAACCTTTTTCTTGTACCGAGCATGCTCACATATTTTACAAATATTAAGGTCACTGTCATCACCCTAGTATATCATATAGTTATTCACACTACAATGAATGACCTATACGGGTAATCCCAAGTCTAACTAACTTCTTCGTGCTATAGAAATCCAATGCATCATATTATCTTGTGGCAACAATTCTTGAATTAAATTAGACATATCATCAAACCATGCCTGTGAACACCTATGTCTGCACTTTATTTCTAACATCCTCATGACTAGAAAAAGTTGAGTATGCTTAGAATTTCCTCATATATAGGTTTGTCTCCAGCATCAAAACCATTCTATGGTATGTAGTGTGATTTATATTATCCGAGACCATTGGTCAGTTTCACTTACTGACACCCGTGCTAAACTTGAACACCTCTGGTAGACTTGCTTCTCACCATGGTATATCCAAACATAGTAATCCGCCACAAAACCATTTCTATACAAATGCATCTTCACAGTCTCAACATTCAAAAACTTTTTATTTTGACATTTAACTAAAGTGCAAGACACCTTATAGTTGTGCCACCATTCACACACTTAGGATGTCTCAGAGCAAACTTAACAAATTTATTAACTTTATCCTCCCATTCATTATAGAACATTCCATTCACTATTCGACCTCCATTCATGATCATTTTCCATAACTAGTCACAAAAAATCAATTTAGTAAACAAACTCAATTATCCTCAATTAATTTTATGTTCATTAATAATTTATGTTGGTTTCGATAAAGTTTTTTTACGCATATGATATGCAACCTACTACACATCCACCTCCACCTCCACTCATACAATAGTTATTTTTTATTCAATAGGTTTGGTCCTAATCCATAATGGAGCATTAACATAAAACAGCTAGAAATTCTATCATAAGCATAAAAAATGGGATCAAACACATTAACTAGGGCTGCAAAAATCATCTTTGTTTGTTCAAAATTACGTTGTACCTGGAAACATAAGGCACAAGAAATTTGTAACTAAATTTTACGGATGAAAGTTCAATACATACATGGATACATACATACATATATGACCTTTTTCTCTTCTAATAGATGCAAATTGTAATAGAAAATAAAATCTTCTTTTATAACTTATTAATCTTAACACATTATGCCTAATCTGAATACTAAACAAAGTTTTTCAATCAATTAAAAATTATTTTCCCATCCGTTGCAGCTTAACACATAATGAGAAGCAGCTTAGAAGACTATGAAATTTCTTTGTAAAACTTCTAATTGCAACATAAAAGACTACTAGACCACATACTTGTCTTGTATGGAGCAGTTAGGCTTTCTATCGAAGCCTTAACACATTGTATGGGTTGGTATCATTAAAAGGTGGAGGAGGTTTCAGAATCAATCACACCCCATTACACTAAAGAGTTCGGAAGGGTGTCTGTAAGATGAAAATAATTCAAAACACAAATAAATAGAAAGTAGGCATAGAATCTGTAAAAGCAACTCATGTGATTCATCAACCACTTAAACTATTATTTATGAGTAATCTCAAACATAGAGGCATTAAAATGTCCATGTTGTGCTAGGATGGTCCATTATAGTGTGGCATATATGTATAGTTATATGTTATTATACATATAGAATATATAGTTATAAATAATTATATATAGTTAAACATATAGTTATATATAGGTATATTTATACATGTAATTATAAGTAATTATACATATTGTATACAAAGTTATAAACAAATATATAGATTTACATATATGTATACATAGTTATAAATATAGTTATATCTAATTATATAGACTTTTATTTAATTATACAAATATGTATATATCGTTATACACATATAGTTTATCATAATGTTGTTTGTTGTTATACATGTAATTATAAATATAGTTACATGTGGTTATACATATATTTACACATATAGTTAAACTTATATTTATACATGTAGGTGTATATATTTGTTCATTTAATTTTTAATATTTATACATATAGCTATGTATAGGTATAGATGTAGTAAAATAATTTTTTATATACTAATATATACAAATTTATATTAAATATAAGTTGTTAATTATATATTTAAATAGAGTTATGTATAAAGCTTTTATAGTTATACATATAGTAAGATACAATTATTTATAGTTATATATTAGTATACATATAATATATAGTTATAAATAGTTATATATAATTAAACAAATAGTGATATATAGATATATTAATACAAGTAGTTATAAGTATTATACATATATGTATACAAAATTATAAACAAATATATAGATTTATATTATGTATATATATATGTATACATAGTTACAAATATAGTTATATTTAATAATATACAGTTTTATATTGTTATACAAATATTTATATATAGTTATACACATTTAGTTAAACATGATGTTGTATATTGTTATAGAGTAATTATAAATATAGTTACATGTGGTTATACATCTAGGTACACATATAGTTATACTTATATTTATACATGTAGGTATAAATATGGTTTCATTTAATTTTATATATTTATACATATAGTTATGTATAGGTAAAGATATAGTAAAATACTTTTTTATATACTAATGTATACAAATATATAATAAATATAAGCTGTAAATTAATATTTAAATATAATTATGTATAAAACTTTTATTGTTATACATATAGTAAGATATAATTTATTATAGTTATATATTATTATACATATAATATATTTAGTTATAATAGTTATATATAATTAAACATATAGTTATATATAGATATATTCATACAAGTAGTTATATGTAGTTATACATAAATATATACAACGTTATAAACAATATCTTGATTTAATTATATGAATACATATAAGTTTATATAGTTACAAATATAGTTATATTGAATTTATAGTGTTACATAGTTATACAAGTATTTATATATAGTTATACACATATAGTTATAAATATGTATGTAGTTAAAGATATAATTATATATAACATTTATATAGTTATACATTTAGTAAAATACAATTATATATAGTTATATATATTATTCATATAATAAATTTTTAGAAATATAGTTATATATAATTATACATATAGTTATACATTATTATATAGTTAAAAATAGTTATAAATACTTTTATATATAATGGCGAATGATTATATAATTAAACAAGTGTTAATATAAATATTTGTGATGACAATATTTTATAAATGTTACTTAAATATAATATATATATGTAAACTTTTATAAATAATATATAGTATATATCATATTTATATAAACATTATAAATATTCTATATTTATATTAAAATTAATATGTAATATAAATATTTACAAAATTGTATAAATATTTAATGGTACATAATTGTTATATAAAAAATTATATAAATAGATAGTTTTATGTAAATGTTGTATAGATATTTATAAACATTAATATATATGTATAAATATTATATATTTATTATATGTTTATATAAACATATTAGTGTTATATATAATGTAATACATTTATATAAATTAAAGTAGACATTTATATATAATGTTACATTATATAGATGTATAAAACTTTATATATACTATTAAATTTTATAATTTATTCGAGACAACAAAAATATAACCATTTAACATTAAGTTTTATTTTTCTTAATTTAAAGAAGCAGAAAACATCAAGCATTATATATTTTCTTAAGCTATAGAAGGAGAGAACAAAATGCAAACATTTAGTATTAAAATCAATAAAACCCTAAAAATTTAAATAGTAGAAGAACAAAGATTACACTAACAATTTATAATTTTATTAATGGTGTAGAGTCAAAATCATATAGGTTAAATGAAAATAGAAGCAAAAAGAAAGAAATAGAGGAGAATTAAAAAAATCAAATATCGATTATTGTGTAAAAATGAAAATTCGATAGTGCTAATAAAATTCATAGAGATGGAGATATATATATAGCATTCCGAAGTAGAAGAACAATGAAAAAATTACTGGTAATAGAAGAGATAGAATTCCTAGGTTGCTTCCGTGTAGTCGCGTTTTGCCTCTGGTTCGAAATTTGAAAGAGGGAAATTTTGCTAAGTGTTATTGACTTAGCAATTTTTTTAAATCTAAAAATTTAACCTAGGAATTACCAACCAAAATTTTGGTTGGTAAATGGTCGGTAATTACGTCATTATAAATATTTTGGAAAGCCACTTTACCGACCTATTTTTCATGGTAATATATTTTTGGTCGTTAAATGGTCAGAAATTTGTAGGTAATTTTTATTCGCTAATTCCCTTCTAAATTACATATAGATAGACCAACATATAGATAGATAAATAGATAGATAGATAGATAGGCAAACAGATAGATAGATAAATAGACATAGATATATAAATAGATAAATAATAGACAAACATATAAATAGATAGATTTACAGATATATAGATAGATAAATAGATAGATAGATCAATAGAGAGATAGATGACCAAAAAATAGATAGATAGATAAATAAATAGATAGATAGACAGAAAGATAGAAGATATAAAGATAGACAAATAGACATATATATGATAGATATATAGATAGATAATAGATAGATAGATAGAGTGATCGATAGAAAGATATATAGACAGTTAATAGACAGATAGATAGACATATAGATGAATTAATTTTGGACATATAGTTATACATATAGATAGATAGAGAGAGAGAGAGAGATAAGTAGATAGTGATATAGATAGACATATAGATAGTTAGATAGATAGATAGATAGATATAAATATATATAGATAGAGATTGATAGAGAGAAAAATAGATAGACAGAAAGATAGATAGAAATTTTGATAGGTAGATAGATAGATAGATAAATAAATACTAAAATCAATAGATATAGATATAGGTATAGGTAAATAGATAGATATAGATATAGGTATAGGTAAATAGATAGATATAGATATAGGTAAATAGACAAATAATTAGATATATAGAGATATAGATATAGGTAAATAGATATAGATAGACACACAGATAGATAGATAGATAGACAGATAAATAGACAAATAGAAGAAAGAAAGAAAGATAGACAAATATATCGATAGATAGAAAGATAAAGATTGAATAATTGATTGATAGATACTTAAATCAATATATAGACATTTAGATAGGTAAATAGATAAATAGATAGAAAGATAGAAGATAGATAGATAGATAGATAGACATATATATAGATAAAAAATAGATAGATATATAGACAGATAGATAGACACATAGATACATAGATACATAGATAAATAGACAATTAATTAGAGAGATACATAGACAGATAGATTGAAAGATAGATAGACAAATAGCTATATAGATGGATAGTTAGATAGATATATTATTAGACAAATACATAGATTGATATATAGATAGACAAATAAAAAAATAGATATATAAAATATATAGATTGACAGATAGACACACAGATAGATAGATTGATGATTGATTGTTGATTGATCGACATATAGATTGATAGATAGATATAGAGATAGATAGACAAACAAATAGATAAATAGATAGATTGACATATTGAAATATAAATAGATAGATAGATAAAAATATTGATAGATAAATAGATAGAAAATTCATTGACACACGGACAAATCAATATATCACTAGTTAATATTATTAGACAGATAGATAGATAGAAAGATAGTCAAATTGATAGATATTGAGATAGATAGATAGATAGATATACACATATATAGTTATAGATTGATTGATTGATATATATATATATATATATAATATAGCTAGATAGACAAACAAATAGATATATAGACAAAGAGATAGACTAATAGATAGAAAGATATAAAAACATATAGATAGATAGATAGAAAATTAGATAGATAGAAAGATATATAGAAATGTTGATAGACAGACAGATAAATAGATAGATAAATAGATAAAACGATATAAAGAATGATGGATAGTTAGAAAAAAAAATAAACAGATAGATAGATAGATAGAAATATAATTAGACAAATAGATAGATAGATAGATAGATGGATTGAAAGAAAGATTGATAGAAAATTAATAGACAAATTAATAGACAGATTGATAGTACATATTGAAAGATAGATTGATAAATAATTAGATAGATATATAGCTAGATATATAGATAGATATATAAATAGATATATAGATAGATAGATAGATAGAAAGATATATTGACATATAGATAGATAGATCGATAGATAATTTGATAGTTAGATAGATGAATAAATAGATAAATACATATACACAAAAATAGACAAATAGATAGATAGATAAATAGATAGACATATAGATTAAAAGATAAAAAGATAAATAGATAGATAGATATATCGAAAGATATAAGACAAAATATATATCGATAGATAGACATATAGAAAGATTATAGATAGATAGATATATAGATAGACAAATATATAGATTGATAGAACAATAGATAGGCATATAGATATATAGATAGATAGACATATAGATAGATATATAGACAGATTGATAGACAGATAGATTAATAGATTGTCAGATAGATAAATAAATAGATATATATATATATATATATTATATATATATATATATATATATATATAT
>JAREIK010017639.1:0-125132 GCA_029783825.1 Sapria himalayana
GTAAATATGTACATATATACTAGCATTTTACTCGTACATATATTACTACATTATATGTACATATAAACTATAGTATTATGCATACTTAATATTGAGTACATATATACTCAGTATATATGTACATAAAATACTACAGTATTATATGTATGTATATACTGACTATATACAATATGTATATACAGCATTTGTTGTCTTTGCTGTTGCTTCCACTGTCGCTACCACTCCTGCCACTACCGCTGCCTCCGCTGCTACATTTATATATACTATGTACGTATGCTATATTCTCCCAAATAATATAGCATAAAAAAGCATACAAATTATATTAAATTACAACAATATGCATAGATAGAAAATTATAAATTCATAAAACAAAATTACTTATTATAATATCTACTATGTTGTCACTATTAGTATCACAAAATTTCAAATATATTCTACTTTCTTTCTTATTTAATAAATTACAAATTCAGAAATCTCATTAGAAACCTTCAAAATAAAAGATAAAACTCAACAAGCAATTCACATTCATTTGTATCATACGTATTAATATTTCAAGAACAAAGAGAATCAAATAAAATATGTTTAAAAATATAGTATATAAATAAATTATGGCTTTAAAGGTTCAAATAACAAACTCACTTACAAGTAATCTTGAGCAATCATATATTAATTACTTTTATCTTTTTTTTCTTATTTTCTAAAAGTATTCATCATTTTCATTACACATCTATAAAAATCACTAGTAAGCTAGACATGACTCTTATTTTTAATAAAATAATCATTAGTAAAGATTAATTCAACCATACTTAAAGATTTATTAATTATAATCTCACCTCATATTAATGATTTGTATCACCCTTTTGAGTTTTAGTCATTTCTATTGTACTCTTCACAAATATCTTTGTATTATTCATTATCTTGTGAATGCATTTCATAAAAGCTCAATTTTATACGTAAACAATCAATACATTGAAGCGAAAAATAGTGAATATTTTAAGTAATAGTCAAGTGTGCTCCAGAATAAATATATATATTTAGTGTTGGACATTTTTTGAAAAAATTATCCAAAAAAATATAATTTGAAAATAATTAAGAAATTCTATCTAACCTTTTTATATTTCAAAAATGAAAACTCAATTACTCTTACTCATCTACATCATGTAAAAAGCAAAAAATAAAAAAATAAAAAAACCATATTAATACATATATATATCTATACATATATAAATATATATACATACATACCTACATATATATATATATATATATATATAATATGTTTATACATACAAACATATATACAATATATACATATTAATACATTTATACATGTATACAAGATATACATTTACACATTTTAACATATATATTGTATATGCTTTTGTTTTCAAAAATAGTATATTCAAAAAAACTATTTTTGACTTTTGTTAAATATTAAAATATCTTTAACTAAGCAAACAGGTAAATATATTTTTAAAATTATTTTTTAATCACAAGCTTATGCAACATGAGAAAAAAAATTTATATTCATCTATATTTTAAGAGCACGAAAATATTGATATTTTTTATTTTTGAGCATTGATTCTTAATTATTTTCATATTACAACCATTTTACATAATTTTCCTTATTTTTTTCTATATTAGTATTTTACTAATAAATTATCTACCTAATCAAAATAAGTAAATATATTCTCAAATTTTTTTAATCACAAATTGAGTCAACTGTCAACATTAAAAAATTTGTACATTATATTCGCATGAATCTAAACAATTCCAATTGTTTAGTAAATCATCTAATCATGTTAACTAGTTGTAAACAAATTTATACTTATAGCTATAGAAAATAACTTTTGTTAATGTATTCTTCATATTAAAGACATTTACATCATTCTATAGCACCAAATCAACATAATATAATACAAAAGCCTAACACAAATTTTACAATTTCAATTCCAATATTTTTTATTTGTGATATTATAAAATGCTCATAATTAATTTGCAAATTTTCTAGATAAAATTAACATTAAAAAAATCAAAAAAGCATAAATTTCATTTGCCTCATTATATAGATTAATAATAATCTAAAATACCTTAAAACATATTTTATTCTTTCATTGTTATACTTGTTTTAAAATCTAAAGAAAAATTTTGTAATTGTATGAATAAGAATATTAGTTGAGTGCATAAATATAATAAAATATTTATTTTAGATGCATCACACAAAAGTAATTATAATTTTATATTTTTATCAATTCATTCATCCGTCACAATTAAATATTTATTTCTCAATCAATTAAATAATTTTACAACAATTTTTTAATAAATACTATTTTTTAGAATAGTATTTTTTACCTCATGAAAACTTGGATAAATAATCAAATTAAAATAAAAAATAATAATATATTCATCTATTAATTAATATATGTGAAGTTTTAAAAAATTTTCAACCATTATTCAGTATAATTGAATTTGATCAATTTTAAAGTAACCCTTTTAGATTTGAAGTAAAAAATAATTACTATTATTATTATTATTATTATGTTCTTCATTAATTACTAATTTCACTAGATGTGCATGTAACACTCATCTTATTATAATTTTTAATAGTATATTCATTTTCCTAAGATTCAATGACATTTTCATGTATAATATCCATTTCATAGAGTATTTTTTTATTTTTAATTTTTTTTTAAAAACCACGTATACAAACATTTATTCTTTTACATTTTAAATGTCATGACATTTTTAAATTATCACAAAAAAAATATTTATCATTATATTTCTATATTAGTAGTTTTATTACAAAAAATACACAAAATCAAATCATCATTGATTAAGGATACAAATATATTTCTATGCACGATCCTTCCTTTTTTTTAATTTATATTTTACTTGACTTACATCCTAATTTTTTTTATAAAAAATACTATTTCACTATCTTTAAATCTGCTAGTACATAAGCTTTTTTATATTATGAATTTTGATAGTCCTCACTCATATTTCTTTTGACACAATCAATAAGACCTCAATAAATTTTCTTGAATAGATGTATAAGAGGGAATGAGACGACAAACCCCGGCACAATCCAATTATTAGGCAGAAGTGATCCCTAACTAGACATGACTCAAACCCTAGCTAGCCAAGGAGAAGTCCAGGCAAGCTAGCACTGCCTAATTGCTAGCCTTGACTTGGAGCATTCCAACCCAATCAAAACATGATCTATTTTTAAAACTAATATGTTAATTTCATATGCCATCTCAAGTCAGAATTTTTGCCAAGTGCAAAGCATGACCCACACCAAATTCAACATGCACAAGCAAGTTTTGAAAAGTCATGTTATGTTGACTGTCACACCCATTTGTGGCACACAAGCTAGATCACATGGCCCAACATGACCCATGTCATCCCTTTGCTGGACATGCATAGGTCTGATCAAGTTGGACATGCATGGATCGACAATAGTTTTGAAAAACAGCACATTGGCATGCTTGAAAGTGTCTTTCATAGGCATGCATTAGGACATGATTTCCAAAAATAAATACATAGCATATAATTAAGTATCTCATCTGGCACCTCCTAGGAAAAACATACTAATGACTGGAATACATTTTTAAAGTAGTAAGTATTAATGCTTGATGAGAAGATGGCTTTCATTCACAATCACAATAACATCTGACTTATTTTTGAAGATGATAATAAAATATACCTTATTTCTAAAAATGACAATTAATTAACACACTGGATAACATAAATATTTTAAAATTACATGTGTTAAACATGATTAGATGAGAATACTCCTAATATTATTGATAATCTAAAAAATCTTTATGATTCATATATTTGTTAAAAACTGTCTTGGTGACTTGACAAATATCTTCATCCAAAGACAATATATCTTTGGTTAGGAGACTCATCAGACATTGAATTTCCAACTTTTTAGAGTAATACTATCAAAATATTAAACTCTGAGGTAGAATCGTTAGCTGGATCATAATGGACCAACATGGCCCAAATTTGTTATGCTTGATCAACACATTGTACCCCGTCAATCACAACACATTACCAAAGGATGTAGGCAATTAAAGCTCGATGGACTGACTAAGCCATTCAGATTAGATTCATGTCAGGTAAAACCAACATGACCAAGCAAGGAAAAATCTAGTGCATGGCCAAGCCTACAGCTAACCCAGACTAGCTTGGATTTGCTGTCTGGGCTACAAATTGCAACTAGCCCTGGCCCTATCACCAGACAATAAGCAGGATCAGAGGGCAACCCCAACTACCTACCACAAATAATGTAGGCAGCATGCTTGCTTGAACATATCATTGCAACACAATATTAAAAAAAACACAACTAAAAATATAAATCTGAAAAAAGAAAAATCTAAAGAAATGTATGCAAAATTGTGGTTAGTCCATCTAGTTAGGATCATTATATTTGTATATTTAACATCCACTTGTAGCTCTTTTATTTTATCATTAAAATTCAATCATAAATATTCTCAATCATTTAAACATGAAAATTTTAATAATATTTGATAAAATATTATTCTTCTATCCACTATTATCAAAATCATATGATTCCGATTTAATTCACGATTAAGAGAGTAAACAATCCAGCTCTTTAAAAAATAAAAAGCATGCATTAATTAAAAACTAAATCACTGAATCACGAATCGATTTAATACTGATTATCAAGAATTAATTAACATGAAAAAAAATAACTCAAACCTTTATATTATGAATTTAACGTAAAAAAATAATAAAATACCAAAAAAATTATAAAAATAAAAACTAAATACCAAAAAAAATTACCGACAGTAAGAACTATGAATTAATTAACATAAAAAAAATCACAACAAATTTAATTTACAATTTGATTCGATTCGCGATTTACTAATCAATCATTCCAATTTTTAATTCAAATCTCAATTTAACAACTATACTTCTATCTCAAATCATATTTATAATCATAACAAAAATAAATTATGATATTATACTAGATACTAGAAAGGACAATAAATCAATCGCTCATAAGAAGAATGTCAAGCTCAACATATTAATTTTTCATCACTTTTAAATAAAATATAATAATACATAATATTTAAGTTTTTCAATAATTTACTTATTTCAATGAACATCCTCATTATTTGCTTTCAAATAACTGAATCAAAAAATTATTTCTAAATATGATATTAATCTTCATACTTGAAAGTTCACAATAATTATTTTATACTTATCTTTATAATATTAAAATATATTATTTAAATATTCATAAATTCTACTCAGATTATTATAATTAATTAATGCAGATGAATATCTATTTAATAATATTTTTTATATCTTTCATCTTTACATTAGTATTCATACAAGATGCCAAGTAATAAAGATATTAAATAAAAAAATAATATTTTAAATATTTACTTTCAATCTTAATTGTTATGACAAAATTGAGTGTTCTCTATATTATTAAAAAGAGTTAATATGTATATATACCTAAATATAATATATTTAGTAAGAGTATATATAAGTAAGTACAGGTTCATCGTATCATAAAAAATTTTAAAGATAAAATTTATATAACTCATTCTAAATTATTAATTATTATTTTATTAATTTTATTATTAATGTATTCATATATCACAAATTAGTAACCAATACTTGAATTCAACAAAAAAATATATAATTTCAATAATACCCAATATCCACTTAGAATTTTTCGGACACCTTACTTACATTGAATATAAAACTCTCATAATCTTCTAAATATTTTAATATATTTTTTTAAATTATATATATATTATAATAAGGAGAAAACTAGTTAAGTCAATCTTCATTATTAAATTGAATATATGACATATATATAATATGAAAAATCACATCTAAAACAATATTTTTAATGATTCTTATGAACATGCTTATAATAACACCATTATTTGATATATTATTAATATTATACCATATATTTTATTTTATATTTCATATTTTCTAAAGACATTCAACAGACACAATTTTATGACAACATGATAAAAATAAAAAAATCTCATGAAATACTATATTTTTTGGAATAATTATATAAAGGGATAATTATGACATGACATTCTTACCTAAGAAACTATTCCTATTAATTATTTAATTTATTATGTGACAAATAAATAAAATATAAAATATTTTATTTAAGAAATCATATTTAATAATTCTTACAAACCTATTTATACCAATACTATTATTGATACATTATTTAATATTATGTAAAATATTTTATTTTACATCTTTTATTTTCTAAAAACACTCAACAAACACTCAAACATGGCAATATCATTATAAAAATAAAAAATCTCATAAATCCTTATATTTTTTTTGGGATAATTATGAAAAGAAGTCCTAAAACAAAAATAGTTATATTTTAAACCCCTTATTATTTTAATTTAATATTTAGGGACTCATCGAAAATATTTATGATTTAGGTCTATTTTTTAGCAACCAAATTCCCAACACAATTAAATCACCCATTGCATTATTTAAAAAATTCAATAAAATGTAATGCATGAATTTATGCATTAACTAGTTTTTATGCATAAAGCAATTTATGGATAAGCTCAATTATGCATTTATGCATAAACATGCATAAAAAGGAGTTTATGCATGTTGAGCTTATGCAATTATGCATAAGCCAAGTTTATGCAAAGTTAAGTATGCATAAAACTCATATATACCTAAACTAGTTTTTGCATTACGGCATAATGAACTATTAAGCATAAAACATGTTATGCACATAAAACCCTTTTATGCATTTATGCACACCAAGTTAATGTGCATAACAAGTTTATGCATAGATATGCATGAAAATGAGTTTTTGCATGACACCATATGCATTTATGTGTTAACTCATTTATATTCATGTTTATGCATAAACACAAACTCAATTATGCATTAAATCAAGTTTATACATAGTTTGGATTGCACAACTCATGTAAGCATAAAGTCAAGTTTATGCATGGTTTGGCATGCATAAAAACTCATTTATGAGTAAACAAGTTTTTGCATTTCTGCATTATAAATTTTTATGCATAAAAACTCATGCACATAAAAATTCATTTACAACCATGGCTCATTTGGGCATAAAAACTCATTTATGTGCTTAAGTGCATAACAAATTTTTATGTGCATAATGAATTTATGTGCATAATGAATTTTTATGCATATCAAACTATGCATAAACAAGTTTTTTTTGCATGCTGAAATATGCATAAACTGAGTTTTATGCAAAAAGCTTGTTATGCAAAAAAAACAAGTTTGTGCATAACATGGAATGCAGAAAAACAAGTTCATGCATAGCTGGTATCAATAAAAAGATGTTTATGCATACCTTGGTATGCAGTAAAACAAGTTTATGCATAGATGGTATGCATAAAAACATATTTATACATAGCTGGTATGCATAGAAACATGTTTAAATGACATTTATGTATTATATTTTTTTTTTTGATTTTTTTAATTACGCAAAAGTAATTAAGGGTTTCAAAATATGAGTAATTAAAAAAGGACCCAAAAGAATTCAACATTTTTGATGATGTATGTGAATACATTATCTTCACAGACCACTCCACTTTACACTCTTAAGATTATTTGTTATTATTTGTTTTACCATTTTAAAAATCTAATAAAAAAATACACATTAGCAATATGCTTAAACATGCATTTCTTACAACTTAATAATGATAAATGAAATGGATAAATAAATATGAGGGTTGATCAATATTCAAAAATTTTACCGCTCATGTTCTTAAATTTTTATTTTTTTAGTTTATAAAATTTTAGTTTATTTTTATTTTACTTTATAATAGAAAAAAAAACTAACTCAAACACACACACACACACACACATTCAATCAATATACCCAACAAGTCCACAAAAACCAGCTAAAATATTCATCCATCAACATTGAATACTCATAGTCATAATTTATAATATAGTTTCAATTCTAACATGATGTCTTATTTATATGATATAAAAAAATAAATAAAGAATACTTACCGCTCACTATTATAAAATAATTTTAATAATTTAAAAGAAAAATAAAATTATAATTTTAATATGAAAAATTATAAATGTTTAAGATTAAAAGATAATTTCTTTAATTTTTTCTCATTTTAAAACAAATCCAACAATCATTAGATTTTATTTATGTTCATAACCTTTGGAAGAAATCAGACACCTTACAAATAAAAGATACATATTTTTATTAGCCTTTGCGACAATGACATTAACTTGTCACTCTTGTTGTCAGAACTCAAAACTCTCAAAGCAGCCATTGTTGCTAACAATAGCAACAAATTCAAAAATGGAATACATGCATTCTTCACCTCATTAATAAATAACATTATTAAAAAACACATCTATGGACCATGCCATTCAGTTCCATGCCTTGGGCCAAGCTCAAGTCACCTAGCCTAGTTCAAAAATGGGGTACATGCCTTGTGTACCAGGTAAAATCTCCTCCAATTGACTATTTAAAAGATAATCTAGCAAGCTTCTGATTATTTAGATAGAACAAATTGTGATGAAAATGCAGCCAATTCAGGGTATGATTGGGCCACCCATTAATAATAAAAGAAACAATTCAGAATATGTTATTTGAAATTGAATTTATTGATGATAAAACACAAAAGAATTTCAACAGATTAAAAAGATTCACAAAAAATTGAACTTGAATAGAAGTATTACAGCAACATCATATATGGGACTCCATTGATTTTGTAAAATATTCAAGCAAATACTTCCATATGCATAAAACATGTAAATCATTATCACAATGATTTCTCCATCAGTTGGATTGGGTTGAGGATGTTAGACTTGTTCATCTCCACAATGCACACCATTCATGACCATCTCATCCAACATAAAATGTTCATTTTCAAAATGGAACATGATGTCGAGCTCACACTGATCATTAAGAAATCACAATTCTAAAGAAAATAAGTTAAATTACTTCACGTGAAGAATTGAAAGATGAAGTAGATAAGTTCATCGTGTTGCAATTCAACCCTAGCACATTCCCAAAATGACGATCCATTTTTTTGATCAATAGATGTATGAATTCTAAAATCGCAATTTCATTTTGCAATATGTATGATTCTACTCACGAATATCATTGCTCATTTAATAGCAAAAATAAAATAAAAAACAAAAAAAAAACAAAACAAATTGATTCGGCTCACCTTAGAGGTATCAAATGGGCCGTGCCGGGCTGGCCCGACATGTTTTTTCCAGCCCCAACCGGGCTTCCGTGCCGGGCCAGGCACGGCACGGAATAGTAACCATGTCGTGCCTGTCCCGGCATGGTTTTTTGGGGGTTCAGCTCGGCACGGGCCCGCGACACGATTCGCCAGGTTCGGCCCGGTTGGGCCGAACCCTAAATTTAAAAAAAAATTAGGGTTTCGGTGCGCGCCGTCGCGCCGAACCATAATTTTTAAAAATTAGGATTTCGGCACGCTCGAAACCCTAATTCTAAAAAAAATTAGGGATTGGGTGCACCCGAAACCCTAATTCTAAAAAAATTAGGAATTGGGCATGCCCGAAACCCTAATTTAAAAAAAAAAATTCAGCACGGTACCGTGCCGGGCCAAGCACGGCACGAGGCCCGGTTGGCCTCGACACGGCACGAGCCCGGGCACGGAAAATTTTCGTGCCGCGCCGGCCCAGGCACGGTT
Organism: Sapria himalayana; assembly: GCA_029783825.1. Classification (NCBI taxonomy): domain Eukaryota; kingdom Viridiplantae; phylum Streptophyta; class Magnoliopsida; order Malpighiales; family Rafflesiaceae; genus Sapria; species Sapria himalayana. Next base: position 9,714 of record JAREIK010017639.1, read on the forward strand.
GAACCATGTCGTGCCTCGTGTCGGGCCGGCCCAGGCACGGTTGAACCGTGTCGTGCCTCGTGCCGGGCCGGGCCGGCCGGCCCGGTTGACATCTCTAGCTCAACTTGATTTAGAATAACATGCACTTGAAATACATCTTATGTACAACATTGTAGATGTGATAGGAGCTTACTTCATCATTATCAACACCAACCAGGATAAAGAAAGATGCATGGTACCGGCATATAATTTTGTAGTTATGATGCTCCACAAACGAGCACTACAATGAAATCGCAATATAGAAACAACTTCAAGTAGTGGAACATGAGCAATCCCCGTGGCTATGAAGAATCCGCATCTATGAGAAATGAAATCGGAAAAGAAGTAGCAAGATTATTAAAAAATAAAAATGACCTGCTGCTTTGTGCGAATATGGCATTTCCAAATGATTCCACCTTCTAGGGCATGTCGTTCTTCAATAGCTAGCCATTCATAGTTAAATTTCCATAATTATATGGTAGATAATAGTTATTAAATTATTAAATAGAACTTACATCATCATAAAAAAATATCATACGGACAGAAGTCTAGCGTATCTTTTTAGTTTGTAAAAATTATAAGGTGGTGATTAATAAAAGGTAAATAAAATTTTTTCAATTCAACAAAATGTCAAAATTAGTTTAGTTGATTATGCAGCAAAAAGAGATCTAGAGATAGTTGATTATGAGGATTGTATGCAGCAAAAAGAGATCTATGTAGTGATTATCACTTATAGATAACATGATTAATGTCCCCCCTCCCCTCATAACTACTATCTCTAGAGGCTAGACGTAGTAGAGCCTATAGTTTCTCTAGCATCAAACCATTTTTTTCCTGATTTAGATGGACATAGAGTGGGCCGTAAGTAAAAAAAATAAAATAAATATTGATTGGACTAGAGGACGTGGTTGTACAAGTTACATATAGTGAACTTGTCTACCTTTGTGCACGAAAACTCATGTGGGCTGTGAGGCAAGATACATGTTATGCCTTGTCATTCTTACTTTCAAAATAATACTCGGTGCTCCCCTATTCGCATCCTTCAATTTTTCCCATATCTGGTTCAGGTGTGTTTCATTTCTTTCCACTATTAAAAAGATTTTCCAGCTCTGATTCTCTTTGTGCTTTCATTTCAGTATGCTTATCTATAGCAGAGGAAATGTTTCTAGTCAAAAAAGTAACAACAACACCAATCATGTTTGCAGAATAGAATACCAATGTTTTTTGATGGATTTGATGAAGAAGGATGTGTATAAGAATTAAGAAATGAAAGTGGAGAAAAGAAGAGATGGCTAACAATAGATCAAGTGAATGCATTGGAGAAGAACTTTGAAGTGGAGAACAAGCTTGAACTAGTGAGGAAAAACAAACTGGCTCATGAACTTGGTTTGCAGCCGAGACAAATAGCTATTTGGTTCCAAAACTACCATGCTAGGTGGGAAACCAAGCAATTTGAGAAAGATTATGGCCTCCTGAAAGCAAATTAAGACTCACTAAAGCTCAATTACGAATGCATAGCTTAATACTGAAAACACATAGGGTGGTAGCTTGTTTAACAAAGGGAAGGGTCTTTTTCTATAAATAGGCAAGGAGTTGAATAGTTGATCATTAGATAGTAATTTGAGTGTGATCCTGAATGATGATAACAGTTAGAATCCTGAGATTTCTTCTATTAGGTTGAAAAGCTGTAGCAAATCATATATCAAATTAAAATAGTCAAGCATGGAATCATGGAATAATACATACTAACAGGGAATGGTGTTGAAGATTATGGAAGCATGCATCCTCGCCACCAGATTAGTTGTTAACTCTGTCAATCTGAAAAAGGCAACTTGAAATGCTCACGACCTAGTACACAAAAAAAAATTCTAGGTGAGTTTTAGGTTTTTATGCACATGACCAGGTGAATGAAAAAAAAATCCTAGGTGAGTTGTAGGTTATTATGCTCACAACTTGGTGCATGAAACTGTGTTCATCACAGTTCCTCTCCTAGGGGGAACTGTGATGAATAGTGAACACAAGTGACTTTTTAGGATTTTATTTATAATTGTAAAATAAATAAATAAATAAATATGTGTGTGTGTGTGTGTGTGTATATATATATATATATTATGGATATAAATTTTTATGAATTCAATATTTTTTCATGAATATAATATGAAATAAATTTAGAGGCATAAATTTAAAATTATTTTATATATTTTATAATTTATAAAAATTCTAAGTTAACTTAAAATGAGAAGATCATAAAAAAGATATATTAATTATTTTAATAAAATGGAATATACAAAGATAATATTAAAAATCTTATTCAATGATTTAATTCTTATAAATTTTAGTAGGGGTAAAAATAAAACTTGAATTCAAATCGACTTAGTGATTGATCACTAGCTAAAATTCGTAGCTAAATATATATTTTCTTGTAGTGAATCCATGAGTCTCAAATGAAAGAACATATCACAATACCAGTAATACCTAAAAAATATAAAATATGTATTGTTACCTTAGAGAAAAACTTTGTATAATTTTCTCTAATAAGTATCATAATAGATAATCGCTATGAATATCCTTAGATAACTTTGATTTTCATTCCATATCTCTTAATAGCATGTAATTATTTTAGTATCTTTCCTAAAAATAACTATTAGTACTTCATTTCTTTTCTTCCTACTTATGTAATGATAAAAAAAATCTCTTATATCTACATATGGATATCATACCATTACAAATAATTTTGACACTAACAATTGGTTTGTTTCAATCAAAATGTCATACTTTAGTATGACATTTTCTTTACTCCCTTCTTGCATGTTTATTGTATGTTCCTGCTACCAATAGTATGTGATGTACATAGAATTTTCTATGCATAGTAAGAGAAAAAATAGCATGACTAATTCTTTTTCTGCTTCTAGAATTACTATACATTGCATGCAATGACCGTGCAACAAAGGTACTAAAATAAGATGGTGGCACACTTTTCTTGTGTTTAAAGTTTCGTATTAAGCATATCTTTTTCTTGACAAAGGATATTATATTAGATTGAATTCACATGCACTATGTGAATTAAAAATATGAAAAATCTCACTATCAATACAATAAAAATATCCATATAGAAGATACTCATATATGCAAAGCAAGATAAATTGAAATAATGTATATATTGGAAAATCTTATCCATAAATAAAAAATAAACAAAATAAAATAAAATAAAAAATTATAAAAAAATTGAAATTATAACATAGTAAGTTTTGTGTGAGAGTTTTGGTAGTTTAATGTCTTGATTTTGATGAAACTAACCTCACTAATGAAAATAATAACAAAATAAATATGAATAGATTTAACAACACTTAATACTTATGCATAACATTTACTATCTGTATAAAAAAGAATACTTTCAAAAATTTCGAAATTAAAAAAAAACATAAAGGTTTCAAAAGAGCAAAAGCCTCACAAGAAATTTATGAAGATGTCTCACATGGGGGCTACAAAAATCAAGAGTTCCATATAAATTTATGAATACCAAGAGATATTAGATAAAATTTTCAAAAATCACATTTAGCAGCTTTTCACTTCCAGTATTTTTTTCTTGCTTTATATCAAACACATTTCTTTTGTTTTAAGTTGGCTACAATTAGGTTTCAAGTATCTGAACTATACACATTGGCATTAAATAGTAAATAAAATATTCATTTTCAACATGGAACACTAACTCTAAAAGTAAATAAAAACTATAAGAAACTAAAAGGTCTATCTCCTTATAGATTACAAAGTAAGAAAATCCAACCCCTTTCATGCCGGAGTGTAAGTAAGAGGTTCTGACAATCTTAGATGCATTTGGAGAAAAAAAATAATAGAACTTTTCAGAGACCCTTTAGATCAAATAGTTGCTATATATAATCTATTTCAACCTTCTAAATATGTAAGCAAAGAAGCATTGTTAAGAATTATGATTCGTGGAAGATGCATTATAAGTTTTTTTTGTCTTTCACAATTATAGCAATACAACGACTCAGAGAAGATGCATTAAAATAAGATATACCTTATAGAATTGGGTACAATGAATAGAAGCTTAGTTATAAAATTAGCAAGGCTACTTCCCTTCGATTGGTAAAAACAAACTAACTCTAAATTGTTCATGTATTTCAATTACTAAAATAGCACAAGAAATCAAAAAATATTATGAAAAAACAACCAACGGCCCTATAATAAACAAAATCCTACCAGTGCTAAAGATCAGATTAAATTATAGTGGAAACAAGAAACTCAGTTTGACTACATGGAACAAATCATTGATTACGAGATGACCATCTTACGTTCAATTCATAGAAGTATTGAGTGTGGAGTTCAAAAACACCTTCTCCATGTTCGAGCGCAATTGAACCAGAGACACATGGCTATGTTTGAGAGGAATTGAACTAGAGATCGAGTGCAGTTGAACCAGAAACACCTTCACCTTGATCGAATGCAATTTAAGCAAAAATGCCTTTGCCTAGTTCAAGTGTAGTTGAACCATAAACACCTTCTCCTTCTTTGACCTTCATTGAACCAAAAACAACTTTGCCTTCTTCAACTCAACCACAATTGAACCAAATACACATTTTCCTTCTTTACTTATAAGAATTATATTAATATTTATAAATTATTTATTTAGCTTTTTATTAGTAATAATTTTTATTTATGTTTATTTATTAATTAAAATATTTTAAAAATTATTATTATTTTATAATAAATTTTATAATATTTTTTAATACAAATATTTAAATATCATAATTAAAATTTTTAGAAAAATATATTGTATAATTTTTTTATTAATCTATAATCAAAAAAATTATTATTTTAGTCTTATTTAATATAAATTTTTATTTGTATTTATATATTTATGAAATTTTCTTATTTATAATATCATATTTTTATAATTATATGAAAAGATTGTGCCTTTCAGTGATCGCTAAATTCGTCGCTAAATTATGGATTTTATTAGCTAGGGAAAATCCATTACTAAATCCGTAGCTAAATTATGGATTTTATTAGCTAGGGAAAATCCGTCACTAAATCCATAGCTAAATTATAAATTTTATTAGCTAGAGAAAATCCTTCGCTAAATCCATAGCTAAATTACGGATTTTATTAACTAGGAAAAATCTATCGCTAAATCCGTAGCTAAATTATGGATTTTATTAGCTAGGGAAAATTCATCGCTAAATCCATCGCTAAGTTCAGGATTGTATTATCTACGGATATTCCGTCGCTAAATCTATCGCTAATTTCCCTGCTCTTCTTAAGTAGAATTTACGAAAAATTTTCGTCGCTAATCTGTTGCTAAATTTCTTACTTTTTTTGAGCGGAATTTATGAAAATTTTCCATCGCTAAATTCGTAGCTAAATTTGCCAATTTTCTTGAGCAAAATTTACAAAAAAAATTGCATCGCTAATCCGTTGCTAATTTTTATTTCAATGAAAAATCATAAATCCTTTGCTATTCCCTAGCTAATCCCTTGTTATTTAGTTAGGGATTGATCCCTAGCTAAAATTCTCTAGCTAACTATATATTTTCTAGTAGTGTGAAGTATGTATACGAATAAGTTTAATTACACAATCCAAGCATACCATGGTTATTAAAGAAGAAGAATTTCAGAAACATAAAATAATAGAATCAAAATGCTTAATCTTTGATTATGCAATCCAAGATAATTGATGAAGAATAAATATATAAAACGTACCTCAAATCAATAACAAATTAAAACTTAAACCTCGATTAAATTTTGATGTGTCGGTGTCGAGAGATGGATGGTGGAATGTGGAGGACTTAGCTTCACTTGTTAGAGATTCTCGCATCTCGACGGAATGTATATATTAGCAAAATATTTATATTTTTAATTACTAAAATATTAAATAAACAATATATATATATATATATAATACAAAAAGACTCATTAATTTTATTTACTATCAATATTCTTTCAACAAAATTAAAGTGTGTGCAGCAAGGTTCACATGAAAAACAAACACCTTGCAATTTTTTATTATAATATTAATTAAACAATAAATATATAAAAAATTAACAAAAATGTTTAGCCTTATAAAAAACTATCAAATAGGTACAAAATTAATAAACTTCATATAATAAGACATACATGAAAAGATGATTTATCTTCTTGCCACTCACTTAAGAGTTATAAAATACTTTTAATGTTAAAAAAATATTAAAATTTATATTTCATGGTTATAAATTTTTAATAATTCAAATTAATTTTTATGAAGATAATATGAAATAATTTTAAAGGTATAAAATTTTAAATTATTTAATATCATTAATAATTTTTAAAATTCAAAAAATTACTTAAAGTGAGAAGATAATTAAAAAAAGTTATATTTATTATTTTAATAAAAACTTAATGTTAAAAGCTAATTATAAAAATATTACTCAATTGTTTAACTCTTATAAATTTTAGTAGGAGCAAACATCTATGTATTTATTTATAAATATTTATTTATTTTCTTTTAACTTTATTGAAAAATTTTATATTTTTTTTATATTTCAAGATTTTCAAATTTTGTATTAATTATTTTTTTAAAGTTTCCTATAATCATTAAATTTTTTTATACTTATAATAATAGTAATATTTACTAGTTTATTCATTAATTCAAATATTTTTGAAAATATTTTTTATTTTATCATATAATGAATTATTTTAAATTTATATTAGTAGAAATTTTAATGTATGTTAATTTAATTTTTAAAATATCAAAAAATATTATTAAACTTCTAGAATTAATTATTTAATGTTACTTTAATACAAATTTTTATGTTTCTTAATTAAAAATTTTAGAAAATTTTTTTGTATATTTTTTAAAAAAATTAATACATCATAAAAATAGTTAATTTAGTCCTTATTAATATAATTTTTTTTTGTATTTTTATATTTTTTAAATTATTTATTTATAATATCCTTTTTTTATAATTTTATGAGGAAAACGTATCTTTCAAGGATCTCTCATCTATAGACCATTACCATATATTTAATAAACAAAATTAAGTAAAATATACAAACTAATAATAAATTAAAAAAAAATAAATAATTAAATATTGGCTAGGAAAATTCCATCACTAAATCTGTCCATATATTCAGGATTTAATTAGCTAGGGAAGTTCCATCACTATATTCCAGATTTTATTAGCTAGGGAAGTTCTGTCACTAAATCCGTCGATATATTCTGGATTTAATAAGCTAGGGAAGTTCTATAGCAAAAATCCATCGCTATATTCATGATATAATTGGCTAGGGAAGTTATGTCGCTAAAATCTGTCACTATATTCAGTATGTAATTAGCTAGAGAAATTTTGTCGCTAAATTCATCACTATATTTCGAAAAGTAATTAGCTAGAGAAATTCTATCGCTAAAATTCATTTCTATGTTCCGGATGTAATTAGCTAAGGCATTCTATCACTGTAATCCGTCGCTAAGTACTAGATGTAATTAGTTAGATAAATTTTGTCGCTAAATCCATCACTAAATTCTAGTTTTTATTAGCTAGGAAAATTATGTCACTAACTATATTCAGTATTTTATTAGCTAAGGAATTCAGTCGCTAATCCATTGCTAAATTCCTCGCTTTTCTTGAGTGGAATTATATGAAAATATTTCGTCACTAATCCGTTACTAAATTCCCTGCTTTTCTTGAGTGGAATTTTATGAAAATATTCCGTCACTAATCCGTAGCTACTTCATTGCTAAATTACTCACTTTTCTAGAGCGGAATTTAACGAAAATATTCCGTCGCTAATCTGTCACTAATCCATTGCTGAATTCCCTACTTTTCTTGAGCAAAATTTAATGAAAATATTTCATTACTAATCCATTGCAAATTTTAATTTCAATGAAAAATCTGAAAACACTTGCTATTCCCTAGCTACTCCCTCGCAATTTAGCTATGGATAGATCCTCAGCTAAAATTTCCTAGCTAAATCAATATTTTCTTGTAGTGTATACAAACTTCTCACCACAAACACCAACACTCATTTTACGGTTAACATCGAAAATCACAAGACTGTCGAGTGGAAAAAAAACATAAAAATCAAGTCATCATACCTACTGTATACCATCAACATCTACACAATGAGAATGCATTATATCACACTTGCATGAAGTATGTATACGAATCAGTTTATATAAGCACTCCAAGCATACCAGGGTGATTAATGAAGAAGAATTTCGAAATAAAAATAATAGAATCAAAACACACACTCTTGCATTAAGATATCTATCAAGAATTAGGGTAGAAAATGTACCTCAAATCAATAAGAATATCTCTCTTATTCTTCGATTAGGTTTTGATGCATCAGTGTCGAGCGATAGAGGCGGACTATGGAGGACTCAGGTGCTTGTTAGAGTTGTCTCTCGAGTCTAGACAACAAGTGACTAAAATTACCAAAATATTTAAATTTTTCATTATAAAAACAATAAATAAACAATAAATATATAAAATACAAATAGTCTTATTTTTTTATTTATTATCAAAATATTTTCAATAAAATTCATGTGCGTGTAGCAAGGTACACATGAAAAACAAACATCTTACAATTTTTTATTATAAAGTTAATTAAACAATAAATATATAAACAATTTCAAAAAGTATATGTTTAGCCTTATAACAAAAAAAAACAAATAGCTACAAAATTTACAAAATACATATAATAAAAGATACATGAAAAGATGATTTGTCTTCTAGCCACTCTTCTAAGAGTTATAAAATACTCTTTATGTTAAAAAATATATGAATATATATATTTTATGGTTATAAATTTTAAAGAATTCATATTGATTTTTATGAAGATAATATGATATAATTTTAAAGGCATGAATTTTTAAATTATTTGATATCTTTTATAATTTTTAAAATTCTAAAAATTACTTAAAGTGAGAAAATAATTAAAAAAAGTTATATTTATTATTTTAATAAAGACTAAATATTAAAAGCTAATAGTAAAAATATTACTCAATTATTTAATTCTTATAAATTTTAGTTGGGGTAAATATCTATGTATTTATAATTAAATATTAATTTATTTTCTTTTAAATTTAATGAAAAATTTAAATTTTTATTATAATTCAAGAATTTGAAATTCTGTATTAATTATTTTTTTTAAAGTTTCCTATAATCATAACTTTTTTTAAACTTATAAAAATATTAATATTTACTAGTTTATTAATTAATTTAGATATTTTTGAAAATATTTTATATTTTAACATACAATGAATTATTTCACCTTTATATTAATAGAAATTTTAATGTTTGTTCATTTAATTTTAAAGATATCTTAAAAATTATTATAATTATAGAATTAATTATTTAATGCTACTTTACTAAAATTTTTTAAGTTTCATAATTAAAAATCTTAGAATAATTTTTTGTATAATTTTTTTAAACATTTATAATCATAAAAATAGTTATTTTAGTCCGTATTAATATAATTTTTTTATATGTTTATATTATTTAAATTATTTATATTTAATATTCTTTTTTTATAATTTGACAAGGAGAATTAGTCTTTCAAGAATCACTCATCTATAGACCATAACATACATTTAATAAACAAAATTAAATAAAATATTAAAACAAAAATAAATTAAAAAAATTAAATAATTAAAGATTGGCTAGGAAAATTCCGTCTCTAAATCTGTTGCTATATTCCGGATGTAATTAGATATAGAAGTTCCGTCGCTAAATCCATCACCATATTACCTATTTTATTAGCTAGGATTTTTTGTTGCTAAATCCCTCGCTATTTTTGGATGTAATTAGATAGGTAGGTTACGACGCTAAATCCATCGCCATATTCTATATTTTATTAGCTAGGAATTTTCTGTGGCTAAATCTGTCGCTATTCTCGGATGAAATTAGATAGGAAAATTTCATCGCTAAATCAGTCGCTATATTTTGGGTGTAATTAGCTTGGAAAATTCCATCGCTAAATCCGTCGCTATATTCTAATTATATTAGCTAGAGAAATTCTGCCCCTAAATCTATTGCTATATTCCATATGAAATTAGCTAGGGAAATTTCATCGCTAAATCAGCCACTAAATTCCCCACTTTTCATTGTGAGAAATTTATGTCGTTATTTCATCCCTAATATGTAACTAATCCATTGCAAATTTTTATTTCAATAAAAAATCAGAAATCTCTTGCTATTCTCCAGCTAATCCCTCACAATTTAGCTAGGGAATTATCCCTAGGTAAAATTACATATCTAAATGAACATTTTCTTGTAGTGTTCTTATTTTTTTAATTTTTTTTATTCTTCTTATTCTTTTTATTCTTTTTATTCTTCTTTTTCTTCTTTTTTTTCTTATTCTTATAATTCTTTTTATTCTTCTTATCCTTCTAATTTTCTTATTCTTTTAATTTTTTTATTCTTCTTATTCATCTCATACTTTTATTTATTGTATTCTTCTTATACATCTTATACTTGTTATTCTTCTTATTCTTAATATTTTTCTTATTATTCATAATATTATAATTCTTATAATTTTTATTATTCTTTTTCTTCTTCTTATTCTTCTTATTCTTCTTATTCTTCATATTATTCTTATTCTTCTTATTCTTCATATTATTCTTATTCTTCTTATTTTCATATTTTTCTTTTTATTCTTCTTATTCTTCATATTTTTATTTTTCATTTTATATTTTTTATTCTTATTATTCTTCATATTCTTAATATTCATCATATTCTTTTTATTCTTCTTATTCTACATTTTCTTCTTTTTCTTTTTATTCTTATTTTTCTTTTTATTCTTCTTTTTTTTCTAAATCTTTGAATTCTTCTTATTTTTTTTTATTCTTCTTATTATTCATCATCATCATCATCAACTTCTTCTCCTTCTTCTTCCTATCCTTCTTATTCTACTTATTCTTCTTATTCTCTTTATTCTTCTTTTCTTCTTATTATTAAAATTATTCTTATAATTATTATTCTTCTTATTCTTCTAATTCTTCTTATTCTTCTTATACTTATTATTATTATTATTATTATTCTTCTTCTTCTTCTAATTTTTCATATTATTATTATTATTATTATTATTATTATTATTATTATTCTTCTTCTTCTTCTTCTTATTCTTCTTCTTATTTATCTTTTTCTTCTTATTCTTCTTATTCTTGTTTTTTCTCGTATTTTAATAATAATTTTTATTTTTCTAATTCTTCTTATCCTACTAATTTGCTTTTTCTTTATATTCTTTATATTCTTGTTATTTTTTATATTCTTTTTATTCATCTTATCCTTTTTTTTCTTCGTATACTTCTTAAACATCTTATACTTGTTGTTCTTCTTATTATTTTTATTTTTTTTATTCTACTTATGCTTAATATTTTTTTTCTTCTTATTCTTCATATTATAATTATTCTTGTTATTTTTTTTATTCTTCTTATTCTTCTAATTATTCTAATTCTTCTAATTCTTCTAATTCTTCTTATTCTTCTTATTCTTCTAATTCTTCTAATTCTTCTAATTCTTCTTATTCTTCTTATTCTTCTAATTCTTCTTATTCTTCTTATTCTTCTTATTCTTATTATTCTTTTTATTCTTCTTATTTCTTCTTTTTTTTCCTTATTCTTCTTTTATTCTTTTTATTCTTATATTTATTTTTCATCTTATACTTATTATTATTATTATTATTATTATTCTTATTATTCTTCTTATTCTTCGTAGTATTCTTATTCTTCTTATTATTATTATTCTACTTATTCTTCTTAATCTTCTTATTTTTCTTATTCTTATTAATCTTCTTATTTACTTATTTTTCATATTCTTCTTATTATTCTTATTCTTCTTCAGCTTCTTAATCATCATCATCTTCTTCCTTCTCTTCTTCTTATTCTACTTATTCTTCTTATTCTACTTATTCTTCTGATTCTTTGTATTCTTCTTTTTCCTTTTTTTTTCTTCTTAGTATTATATATATTCTTAAACTTATTATTCTTCTTATTATTTTAATTCTTCTTATTCTTCTCATACTTCATTTTCTTATTATTCTTCTATTTTTTAATATAATAATTATTATTATTATTATTATTATTCTTATTCTTCTTCTTATTCTTCTTATTAATCTTATTCTTCTAATTCTTCTTTTTCTTCTTATTTTAATAATTATTCTGATTCTTCTAATTTTTTTTATTATTCTTCTTCCTCTACTTATACTTCTTATACTTCTAATTCTTCTTATTTTTTATATTCTTTTTATTCTTCTTATTTTTCTAATTCTTCATATTCTTCTTATTTTTCATATTCTTATTATTATTATTATTATTATTATTATTCTTTTTATTCTTTTTTTCTTTTTATTCTACTCATTCTGTTTTTTTTTGAAATGTTGTTTTATTAATAAAAACCCTCTCTATTGTGGAGGAATACCATTTTTACAATCTAGAACTACCCTTTTCCCCTTTAACACCCTTGAATAAAATAAATAAAACAATACCCATTTTGTTTAAGTGAATCTACTTGTCCTATCTCTAAATGCATCACTTCACATTGATTCTGTACATTGGGCTATTTTACTTGAGGGTAGGCCTATTTATCTTTTATTGCTCTATTCCTTATGCTATTTGTTTGCCCATTTCCAATATATAGACATCTTGTCATCATGCTTTTGATTAAAATTTTAGAGCCTCTCAATTGCATCTTTCCTTTCCTACTCTTCCATCTATTATCTATGAATTTTTGACCTTGCAAAACAGGCACAAGACCAAGAACATATAAACTAGTGATCTGCTAGCATCAAAACCATTCACTACCCCTTGCAGGATTTTTTTAATGCTTGATAACCTCTTTGTCTTATACCCCTACACTTCAATCAGCATAACAGAATATATGTTTCCTCTATTACAGCCCTTAACCCCATTTACACTCTTAAACATAAAATAAGCAAAGCCTACATATCTGCTCTGCTAGTTGAAGCTTTATCTATCTTCATGAATTTAATATAATTTGACTGCATAAATTTTCGCTTAACCTTCTTTGCCTCATGTATGGATTCGATTGTCTCTCCTGCACCACAAGCCAAAACATAGAAAACCAATATATATAATTTAATTACCGCATGGACGATGGTGTTACTTTATTTGGCAGCCTCACTCTCTACCTTATATTGCTTTGCAGTCCCAGCACTTTAAGCACACATGAAGTACAATTTCATAAATGTTTAATATAGTAGGCCATCTGCCATAGGCCATTTCCATATCCTTTCAGCTTGACTTATACCTGTAAACCTAAAACTAAAGCAAAACAATATATATTTATAATTACCCCACAGGACTAGAGAAATAAAAGATTTGTTTTCCAGTTACTGCTTTTAAATTCTAATATACGGGAATTCTAATTTATCTAATATGATTATGCCTTTATATTTCTTCCGGTATATCAGCTCCCTCAAACTCTTGTAATCCCTTCTTCAAGCTTTCTTTGGATAAGTTGTCTACTACAACATTAGTTCCCTATATATATATGTGTAATTTCCCCTTTTATGTCTCTTAAAAGACTCTTAATTGTCTCTATCTATTCTTCATACTGCCACATTTCTATCTTATCCATGATTAGATTCACCAGTATACTAGAATCCACCTGTACTCGTAAGTTAATATAAATGTTCTTTTTTTGCATATCTTAAGACCTTTATGTAAGGAAAATTTTTCTAAATGTAAGGATGATAATGCTTTTTCTTTCATTATATAAGCTTTTATAACTTATTCTTCTTATTCTTATTATAAATTATTCTTCATATGCTTTTTATAACTTATTCTTCAAGCCTTCTTATTATTCTTATTCTTTTTATTCTTCTTATTTTTCTTATTCTTTTTATTCTTCTTATTTTCTTATTCTTATTATTCTTCTTATTCTTTTTATTTTTATTATTATTCGTATTCTTCTTATTCTTCTTATTCTTTTTATTCTTCTTATTCTTCTTTTTATTATTATTACTTTTATTCTTTTTATTCTTCTTATTCTGTATATTCTTTTTATTCTTCTTTTTGATATTATACTTTTTATTTTATTTATACTTCTTATTCTTCATATTTTCTTATTATTCTTATTCTTATTATTCTTATTATTATGTTTACTTTCTTATTCTTCTTATTTTATATTATTCTTCTTCGTCATATTCATTTTAATTTTCTTTATTCTTCTAATTCATTTTAATTTTTTTATTCTTCTAATTCTTTTTATTCTTATATTTTTCTAATTCTTTTTATTCTTCTTATTATTCTTATTATTCTTATTATTTTTATCTTATTAGTTTTATTATACTTCTTATTATTCTTATTCTTCTTATTCTTCTTATTCTTCTTATTTTTCTTATTCTACTAATTCTCTTATTCTTCGTGTTCTTCTTTTTATTCTTAATCATCTTATTCTTCTAATTGTTTTTATTCTTCTAAATTTTTTTATCTTCTAATTTTTTTATTCTTCTAATTTTCCAAATTTTTCTAATTTTTCAATTTCTTTTTATCCTTCTTATTCTTCTTCTTCTTTTGATTTTTTCTAATACTTTTATTCTTCTTATTTTATTATTCTTCTTATTCTTCTTACTCTTCTTATTCTTCTTATTATTCTTATTGTTATTATTCTCATTATCTTCTTATCCTTCGTATTATTCATATTAATCTTATTCTTCTAATATTCTAATTTTCTTATTCTTATAATTCTTCTAATTCTTCTATTCTTATTATCCTGTTTCTTCTCTTCTTCATCATTTAATTCTTATTATTTTTCTTCTAATTCTTCTTATTCTTCTTATTCTTTTTTTTTGTATTTATCTTCTTATAATTCTTATTTTATTATGCTTATAATTATTATTATTATTCTTCTTTTCTTTTTTATTCTTCTTATATTCCTCTTATTTTTCTTATACTTCTTATTCTTATTATTCTTCTGCTTATTCTTTTCTTCTTATTCCTTCTTAATCTTCTTATTCTTCTTATTCTTTGTATTCTTATTATTCTTCTGCTTATTCTTATTCTTCATTATTCTTCTTAATCTTCTTATTCTTCTATTCTTTGTATTCTTATTATTCTTCTTATTCTTCTTATTTTTTCTTAATCTTTTATACTTCTTATTTTTCATATTCTTCTCTCGTCATATTCATTAATTTTATTATTCTTTTAATTCTTTTTATTTTCTTATTCTTCTAATTCTTTTTATTGTTCTTAATCTTCTAATTTTTTTATTCTTCATTTTCTTCTTTTTTATTCTTTTTATTCTTTTTATTCTTCTTATTCTTCCTATTATTTTTATTCAGCTTATTCTTCTTATATTTCTTTTTGTTCTTATTCTTTTTATTCTTCTTATTCTTCTTAATATTATTATACTTTTATTATTCTTATTCTTCTTATTCTTATTATTCTTATTATTCTTATTAATTATCTATTTTATCTTATTCTTCTTATTCATATAATATTCTTATTTATCTTATTCTTCTTATTTTCTAATTCTTCTTATTATTTTAATTATTTTAATTATTCTAATTCTTCTAATTTTTTATATTCTTCTATTTTTTTCTAAATCTTCCTATTCTTATTAATCTTCTAATTTTTTTTATTCTTATTATTCTTCTTACCCATCTTATTCATCTTGTTTTAATAGTATTTATTAATTCTAACCCTCTCTTTGGCGGAGGAATACCAATTTTACTACATACTTGCTTGCTACCCGTAGCCCTTTACACCTTTCCACCTACACTAAGCATTAGTTATTGTAAATGTAATAAAACATAGACAAACAAATGATGGTTTTCCTAAGAGTATGATTTTGAGTCTTTATGCTGCTTCTAATCCATATGCTGATTCTGAACCCCCTAGAGAAACGAATTTGAGCTTCTTTAGTAATTTTAAGTATTGTATTTACTAACTGCACTTTGTTGCTTGTTGAACTATCAGTCTTTATTCCTTCGATCCCTTTCTTTCCAACCAGCTAACTTCTCTTCCTTCCGGGCCTTTAATTTTGTCTAACAGCTGTATGTAAACGAAGGTACCAAATTTTGATTTTGCAGCAAGTCTATGTTAAGCGTGGTGATAGCACTTGAGGTCCACCCTTGTACCTCTCACCTGCATACATGCCCAAACACAAAAAAATTCCAGCCTCCAGCATCTACTGGTTTTTCCATCTCTCTGTTCTACTACCTCAGACCAGCAAGTTTTTGTTTTCAGCAACTCCCATCGCATCTTTTTGTTGCTCCTACTTGTGGATAGCAGCTGTCTATATTATACCCAACTTAGCCTACTTTTGTGGACTTCTAAAATACCTTAACATTATAACACAAACTACAGTACTTATAACACCAACCAATCCTAACCTTAAAGCATTTAAACATGACCATATCAAACAGAGTTCAAATTAGCTTATGAACTATAAATAGGAGAGACTTGTGTGGCATGACCTATCTTCCTGTTTTAGGTGACCTTGCTGGCTAAGAAAAAACAAATATCCAGATACGCATCTACTTTCTATAGTGAAATTATGAACAATAAGAATATATAAATAAACAATGACTTGAGCAGGTAATTATTCAATTATGCAAAGTCTTCCTTCAGGACCAGGAAGACTTGAGCGAATCTGAAAGCTGCCTAGTGTTGCTATAAGAAAAAAGAACTTGAAAAATCATAGTGATGTGAAATCTTATGATTTTTGGTTATTCGGATGTTGGGAATTCTTTTTTATCTATGTTTATAATACCCTTTAAATATCTCTGGAAGAGAGACTTCGTCATATACATGGGGATCTTTAAATTTTCTTTATTTTGCTAATTTATCTACTAAGGCATTTGCTTCCTATATATGTGCATGGGTGATGCATTTAAAGATATTATCAATTTATTAATTTTTTCTAACTCTTCTTCCACTTTCCACAGGCTACATTTGTTATTCACTAAGTCCACCAATATTTTAAGAGTCTATTTGTATATCTATATTTGTTAGCTCTTTAGAGTAAAATATTCTAAGGAGTCCAATCCCTTAATGGTAATATTTCTGCGTGGAGGGGCATAAATGATGCATTATTGGGACCTGGAGAAGGCAAATATTAAGTGAACTACCGAGGTCCCTTAAGGAGCCTCCTCTCCACTAGCTAGTCCTATGTTCCTGTCAAAACTACCATCAATGTTTACCGAGGCTAATCTATCTTTTTCCTGGGTTTTTACCATTTAACTATTATGTTGTTTTAGTGGTTTGTTTTCGAGCCACCCGTGAGATCTAGAATTTTAGAGTGTGATATCTAGGAGTAAGGGCTTTGAAGGTGCAAGTGGGCCGAGAATTGTCGATGTTGATTTTATTTCAGTCTTTATTGCTTTCCATATATTTTCGAGGGTCCACTTCTGTGTCCTTCATATCTACTATTATTCCAAGCTTTCCATATACACCAGATAGCAATGTGGGAGTGATGTTGATTTTTAAGCCATTTCTGTGAGCTATGTTGAAAGCGCGCATTACTCCATTTAATTAATCTATTTCAAAGAGGGATACATGCATGTTTTAATCTCATTTCTGATTCTAGTCTTCTCCATATTTTCATGGCTACCTTCCCTTGAGACAAACAGATGATCAAGCGATTTCTAGTTTTTGCAACAGCATTCACATCTCGAGGCAATTTGTATGCCTTTTGTTTTTATGGTTTTCATCTATAGGAATAATATTTGAGAGAATCTTTCCATGCATTAGTTTTTTATTTTTGGACATATTATCATTATCCCATATCCATTTTTATATAGGTTTGGATTTCTTTCTATTTCTAACTTTTTCTTTTATGGTTTTTAAGTGAAAATGCTCCATCTGCACTCAAAGTCCATTTCCAACCATTTTTAGTGAGTTCGAGTGTTTTTTCCACTAATTCCCTTTGTTTGAGCATTTGAATCCAAATTTTTGATGCGTTGTTCTTATTTCTGATCCTATATATATCATCCTTTATGCAATATTTAGCTCTCATAAATTCCGCCCATAGATTATTATTTTCTTTAATCCTCCACCATCTTTTGCATGCCCATTCTTTAGCTAGCTTATTTAAATCAGTAAATCCGAGACCTGTTTCCTGTAAGGGGTAGCAAAGGTCTTTCCATTTTTTCCAATGTAACTTTTTTTTGCCACTTTTTGAACCCCATAAGGAAATCGGTCAATTCCTTCTCTAATCTTTTTTTATCCGACACTAGGAGGTGAGTAATCATCAAATTCTGCATGACTACGCTTTGTAATACATGCATGATCAAGAAATTCTACCACTCATTGAAAGTGTTCCACTTTCCATCCATCTGTTTTATTTTTAATTTTCTCAAGTAAGAATTCTGGTATATTGATTTAATTTTCCTTCGTATATTGGGCATCCAAGATATTGAAGTGCACCTTTTATCTGTGTGAAGCCTGTTATTTTATTAATTTTATGCCCTAGACTTTTTGGAGGCTTTTTTGGAAATCATAAATTGACATTTTTTGTTGTTAATTTTCTGACCTATTTCTTCTTCTAATGTTTTAGCAATTCCATGAGATTATGTCGATATCTGGAGTTTCCATTTGTTAAAATGATCACATCATCGGCAGTAAGCCAAGCATCCCACTAAAGGTGTATTAATAGGCCTGACTGAACTGACCTATACTTCATGTGATCAATTTATTTTTACATTCACAGTTAGGAGCTCTAAGTAGATATTAAAGAAAGAGGGAGAAGTGGGTCACCCTGCCTTAATCCTCTCATTGGCTTGATATCTTTCCCTAGTTCTCCATTGACAAGAATTTCAACCAAGGGCTTGATATGCATCTATAGATCAATTCCGTCCAGGTTTCAGAAAACCCCATTTTTCTTATGACAAAACATAAAATTTTCCATTCAATTCTGTCAAAAAGCTTTGAGATGTCTAGTTTTAGCAGTACGTTATGACCTCTAGATTTTGACCTATTTCTCTGATCATTTCTTTAGCTAAACAAATATTTTCCATAAATAATCTATTTTTCATAAATCTTGATTGTTTCTTTAGAAAAAAATTATGGCAATACCACAGCTAATCTGTTTTGAAGTAACTTAGTCAAGATTTTATAGATAGAGTTACATAGGCTAATAGGTCTAAAGTCTTCTGCTTTTTGTGGGTTTTCCTTTTTAGGAATAAGAACCAAGTATGAACCGCTCCATTTCTTGCCTATTTCAGCAACCACAGAAAATCCAATGTATAGCCCATAGAAGGTCATTTTTAATGATTGGCCAACAGTTTGATATAATTCATTATTCCACCAATAAGGTCCCCGGGGCACTATTTTTGCCCATGCTAAAAATAGTAAACTTCAGTTCTTCTTCATCCAGGAATTTGATGAGTGCATCAATTTCTTCGTTCGGTAATTTTATGATCTATCTTCTTTAGGAGATAGTCTCCATTCAAATTTGCAATTCCTCTAAAGTGATTTTCAAAATATAGTCTAGGTGGTTTTTTAATTTCTAAGTTCGTGTCCACACATTTGTTTAGATTGTTTTTTTACCTTTTATTCTTTGTTTTTGGGTTTTGATTTTGACTATTTTACTGGAAAAACTTCGATTTTTGTCCCCTTCTTTTATCCAGTTAATTTTGCTTTTTGTTTCCAGAATACTTCCTCCATTAGCATTTTTAATTTAGCTCAGCCTGTGCATTTATTTAGTTCCTTTCTTACTTTCTGAATTTTGAAGTATTTCGTATTCTAACTCTTTTTTTAAAACTAACTTTTCTTCTTCTATAATATTTTTGTTAATGTTACCGAAGGAATCTCTATTCCATATTATTAAATGCTTTTTTAGCCTATCTAATTTTTTATTCCAGATTAGGCAGGGTTACCTGTTATCTCTTGTGACCATGAATTTTTGACAGTATTTATAAAATCATGGTGTAAAGACCATGCATTCTGAAATTTAAATGACTTATTCTTGAATTAATTTTTTCTACGGAAATTAATAATAGAATTGTGGTCAGAGTAGGTTCTATTTAAATGTCTAACGGCTGTGGCCATAAGCTTCCAGCCATTTGACATTGTGAAGAATTCTATCCAGTCTTGCCCATATGGTGCCTTTAACTTTCCAGTTATTACACCAAGTGTATTGGGGGCCTCAAAAGCTAGCTTCAATCAAACTAGCCTCTGCTATCGTATTATTAAAGTGTGGTATAGCTTTTTATTGGGGGGTTGCCCCCTTATTTCTCGCTAGCCTTTCTTATAATATTGAAGTCCCCTCCTATTATCCATGGTTATTTATTTTAGCAGTTTTAAGAATATCATTCCAAAGCTCCCTTCTGCCTTCTTTAGTATTTTGGCATAGACCAAGAGATGATCTACTCTGTGGTATTTTCTAAAGAAAAGTTAATAATTTGGTTCGTATCCTCTAAAATAATTATATTGAATATGCTTTTCCAGAAAATCCAGATATTGTTATTTTTATTAGAGAAATGAGTAATCAAACCCTGAAAGATTTTTGTAGTATTCTAGTTTATCCTTATTTACAATGGGTTTCGGCAAGAATAATAATTGGAGTTTTATATAATTGAATCAATTTTTTAACACTTTTTATTGAGGAGGGATTTGCAATAACCCTCACATTCCAGTAGATGAATCTAAACATTAGAAGTGGATTAGCCCGAGCTCTTGTAGTGCATTTTGATTCATATGTTTTATCTAAGTATTTTTTCCTGTTTCTAGATTTTTTTAATTGAACTAAAACCTCCTGATTTTTCATTTTTCCATTCCGTGCCTAGCGGTAATGCCATGAGTTTTATTTCCTCCATGGCCCAATCTCTATCTCCCGTTATGTTTGTCAAATTATCAATATCAAAATCATCTTTGGTGGCTTTTATAGATTCAAAATCTTCCTCATTTATATTTAACATGAAATCGCTTCTTACCTCTAGATTTTCATCTAAATTATTGCCTAAGTCCTCTAGTCCTTTCCTTCTCCCCACACACTTTTTTTTGGATTCAAATCTACCTCTCCTAAATTTTTTATTTATTTCAGCTATTTTTAGTATTAATTCATGATTTTTAGCTACTTCGGGATCTTCTTCTAACATATTTTTAGCATTTTTCTCTAAGTTTTTTTAGCATTTTCTCAAAATCACTGATTTTTCTTGCCTCTTCATAAACTTCTTCCTAGTTGGAACATATTCCACTATCTTCATTCCTGTAACTACTCCCATATAGTTCTGTTCATTACTTTGAGGGGGTTTAATTCTATATTCTTCCCTCCTATTTCTTGTTTCTGCTCTAGGAACATACCTCTGTTTGTCTACTGTATATTTTTTAACCAAACAATGCTCACCTGAATGTCCCAATTTATTACAGTAGGAGCAGTAGCTTGGAAGATTTTCTGGAATCACTTCTTGCCAGAAACCATCGCCGTTCTTACTGCCAATCCATATACGGCGAGGAATCTATTGAGGTAAGTTGACTTCTATGCAAAGCCGGGCAACACTTGGGCGAGATAACATGGCAGTGGCACCATCAAGGAGAAGAGGGGTGCCAACTGCCCTAGCTATATGATAGAGGGAGAGCTTATCAAAGAAGTGAATAGGTAGCATAGGGAAGAGAAACCAAACTGGGTTTAATGGCGACTCCTATTTGGTTGTGAAGGAAGGTGTCCATCTGAAGGTTCTCATAGGATAGCCCGAGATATACCAACACTGCCTTCAGCCATACTCTATGAAAATCTTGCTCGGTGGATAGTTGAATTAGAATGTGTTTAGCATCTAGAACACCAGTTTTGACAAGCCTTTAAGATTCATTAAAGTGAAGAATGCTCTGTATCTTCAATGTGAGATCGCCCATGGGAGAATTTGCCCACTATCATGTATTTATGAGCTTCAACAAGCCGTGGCGATGTCGGGAGGGGAGAACTCTATCGAGGGTTCTCCATTTTTTTTCCTGTGGATTTCTGAAGAATCAAAAAATTGATGTGCGGTCCTTTTAATTTGATGATCAAATGATTTTCTTATCACTTAATAGATCAAATTGCTCCATTTTAGCATCAAATCGCTTCTTCCTCAATGCAAATTGTTGTTTCTCTCTCTAAAAAACGTGTTTCTCTCTCTAGAACTTGAGAGCAAAACTTTCTCTTCTTTCTATTTCTTATTATTTTTATTATTCTAATTCTTCTTATTTTTATATTC
This sequence comes from Sapria himalayana, assembly GCA_029783825.1. Classification (NCBI taxonomy): domain Eukaryota; kingdom Viridiplantae; phylum Streptophyta; class Magnoliopsida; order Malpighiales; family Rafflesiaceae; genus Sapria; species Sapria himalayana. The sequence goes on from JAREIK010017639.1 coordinate 31,886, forward strand.
TTATATTTTTCTAAATCTTCTTATTCTTATTATTCTAATATTTTTCTTATTCTTATTATTCTTCTTATCATCTTATTTTTTGTATTCTTCTTATTATTCTTATTATTCTTATACTTCTTATACTTCTTATTCTTCTATATTCATCGTATACTTCTTATACTTATTATTGTTCTTATTCTATATTTCTTCTAATTCTTCTTATTTTTCTTATTCTTCTTATTCTTCTTATTGTTCTTATTCTTCTTATTCCTATTATTCTTCCTAGTCTTCTAATTCTTCTTATTTTTTTTCTTGTTCTTTTTCTTCTTATTGATCTTATTCTTCTTATTCTTCTTATTCTTATTAGTCTTTTTAGAATTCTTATTCTTTTTATTCTTTTTTCTCTTTATATTATTCTAATTCTTCTTATTATTCATATTATTCTAATTCTTCTTCTTTTATCTTCTTATACTTCTTATTCTACTGATTCTTAATATTCTTTTTATTATTTTTATTCTTCTAATTCTTCATACACTTTTTATTCTTCTTATTATTCTTATTCTACTAATTTTATTATTATTATTCTTATTATTATTGTTCTTCTTATTATTCTTATTCTTTTAATTATTATTATTATTATTATGATTATTATTCTTCTTATTATTATTCTTATTCTTCTTATTCTTCTTATTCTTCTTATTATTCTTATTCTTTTAATTATTATTATTCTACTTTTTTTAATTCTTCTTATTCTTATTATTCTTTTTAATCTTATTTTTCTTATTATTCTTCTTATTTATCAAATACTCTTCGTATTAATTGTATTCTTTTTTTTTCTTCTTATTCTTCTTATTTTTTTTATTCTTCTTATTCATCTTATACTTTTTATTCTTTTAATCTTTCTTATTCTTCTTATTATTTTTATTATTCTTATTATTCTTATTCTTCTAATTCTTTTTTTTCTATTTATTCTTCTTATTCTTCTAATTCTTCTCATTCTTTTTCTTCTTCTTATTCTTCTAATTCTTCTTATTATTTTTATTCTTATTTTTTATTATTCTACATATTCTTCTTTTTCTTATTATTCTATTTTTTCTTATTATTCTTTTTATTATTCTTATTCTTCTTATTTTTCTTATTCTTTTTTTTCTTCTTATTATTCTTATTATTCTTATTCTTCTTATTATTCTTATTCTTTTAATTATTATTATTCTACTTTTTTTAATTCTTCTTATTCTTCTTAATCTTATTTTTCTTATTATTCTTCCTATTTATCTAATACTCTTCATATTAATTTTTTCTTTTTTTATTTTTATTCTTCTTATTTTTTTATTCTTCTTATTCTTCTTCTTTATCTTATACTTTTTATTCTTTTAATTTTTATTATTATTCTTATTATTTTTATTCTTCTTATTATTCTTATTCTTCTAATACTTTTTTTCTGTTTATTCTTCTTATTCTTCTAAATTCTTCTCATTCTTTTTATTCTTCTTAATCTTCTAATTCTTCTTATTATTTTTATTCTTATTATTTTTATTCTTATTATTTTTTTTATTCTACTTATTTTTCTTTTTCTTGTTATTCTATTTATTTTTTTATTCTTCTTATTCTTCTTATTCTTCTTATTCTTTTTATTCTTTTTATTCTTCTTATTCTTCTTATTATTCTTATTTATATTATTCTTTTAATTCTTTTAATTCTTTTAATTCTTCTTATTCTTCTAAATTTTATTATTCTTTTAATTCTTCATATTATTTTTCTTCTTCTTATTTTCTTTTACTTCTTATTCTTCTTATTTTTCTTAATCTTCTTAATCTTCTTAATCTTCTTAATCTTCTTATTCTTCTTATACTTCTTATTCTTCTTATTCATCTATTTCTTCTTATTCATCTAATTCTTCTAATTTAGAGGTGTCAACGGGGCCGGCCCGGCCCAGCCCGGCACGTTAAAAAACCGTGCCTGGGCCCGTGCCGTGGCCGGGTTAGGCACGAGCCGTGCCGTGCCAGGCCTGAGCCGTGCCTGGCCCGGCATGGCTCGGCCCGTGGCACGGCACGCCGGCACGGGTTCTTCCCGTGCCGGTTTCACGGGGCCACTCGTGGGCGTGACCCAGCCCCTCCCGAAAAAAAGACCGCGGGTCGGGTCGGATTGGACCCGACCCGCGGTCCCGACTCTCGACCCAATACCTATTCCCAAAGGGAAAATAAAAAAATTTTCAAATATTATAAATCTGAGCCGTTGGATTCGCCTCCAACGGCTAGGGAGCAGAATCCAACGGTCCTCGTGATTCTGCCCCCTAAATAATTATTAAAAATTCAAAAAAATAAAAAAAAATATATCTTTTTTTATAAAAAATTAATATCTTTAATCTATAAATTCTACCCCCCTCCCTATAACATTTATGTTTTTCAAAAACATATATCCTCTCAAAACTTTCTCTCTCTCACATAAACCGTGCATCTCTCTCTCGGGCCTCGGGATTTTGCTTTCGGCTTGGATTTTCGTGAAACTCGACTTTAGTTCTGAACATTAGAGCTTGCTGCTGTGCACCGTGCACGTGACCGACCTCACTGCTTTTACAGGATAATTTATTTTACGCTTTTTATACTTTCTCTCTATAGTTTCTCTCTCTAGAAAAAAAATTAGGGAAGAATAAAAATCATAAAAAATGACAAATACCCCTGACGCGTATTTAAATTTGGAAAATAAAAATATTACATAGAGGTCTGAGGCTGATGAAACTTTGATTTCTCCAGTCGTCTCAACCCAAAGTTCTAAAAAACAAAAAACTATGACTTCTGTAGTTTGGACTCATTTTAAAATCATAACACAAAAAAATGTTAGGGGTGAGGAACAAGAAATGGCACAGTGCAAATATTGTATGGGACTATTAACATGCAAGAGTTCATTTGGGACTGTGCACCTTAAGAGGCATGCCGAATTATGTACCAAAAAACATGGACCCTTTGATCCTAGGCAAACCCAACTTGGCACTACATTTTTTGAGACTGGATCGAGTTTAGTCTCAAAGTTTACTTCCTTCATATACTCCAGGGAGTTGGGTAGGGATGGCATGGCCAGGCTCATCACATTGATGGGTCTTCCGATCAGATTTTCGGAAGATCCATGGGTAGTGCGCATCATGCCGACTTATTTTCAGCCTTCCTATTGTAGGATTCCTAGGTCCACATCTAGGAATGACATACTAAAGATATATAAGTTAGAAAAACAAAAAATAATTAGAGAATTTATGGCATATAGTGGAGTGGTGTCCGTGATGTCCGATATATGGACAAGTCGCGATGATTCTTCTTATGCATGTCTCACGAGTCACTATGTAGATTCTAACTGGACAATCAATAAAAAAATATTAGGATTCACTAAGATTCTTTATCCTCATGATGGCCCGGACATTTTTGAGTGTATGATGAAAATCTTTAGGGAATATAAAATTCAAAATAAAATTTTTAGTGTTACATTCGATAACACTTCTAATAATGGAGTAGCGATCAATATGTTTGTTAGGAATATTAGAGACACACAATTAGGAGAGATCTTTCATGTCATATGCATGTGTCACGTGATTAACTTGATTGTTCAAGCGGGGATGAAGGTGTGTTCCCCCGCATTTGATAATATACGTAATGCACTAAAGTATATTCGCACTCCTCGTAGACAACAAGAGTTTGGTAGTCTCTATTTGTCTATGAATCTTAAGAAGAAGAAATTCCAATTGGATGTGAGACATCGTTGGAATTACACGTACCTGATGTTGGAATCATGTGTTGGATACGAACACGTGATATCCGACTACGTCAATAGAAAGAGTGACGAACTTATTATTGATGACACTGACTGGGCTTCAGGAATTTCATTTATGAAATTCCTGAAGATTTTTTATGACACGACGAACATGTGTTCGTCGGTTTATACGCCCACCACTTGCATTGCACTCCGGTGCATATGCAACATTAGTAGCATGTTTAGGATGTATCAAGCTGACCCAACGCTTAGCCATATGGTTGTAGAGATGGAGACCAAGTACTTGAAGTACTGGTCTACCGTTCCATCTCTTTATTGCCTCGCTGCATGCATGGACCCTAGGGCTAAGGTGGAATGGGTAGAAAACACTCTGACTTTCTTTTCCTCGTGTATGAACCTGGAAGAGCCACCTGAAGGGTTCATTCACGAGAAGTTGACTGACATATTCACATACTACGATACTAGCTATGATGGTGGTGGTAGTGAGACTGTGATTACGGACATTGATACCTTGTTCGGAGATGACGATTATTCCATTCAGCTAGTGAGGGGGAAACGTAGGGGTGGACCATCATATAGGAGCGAGCTGTCTCGATACTTAGATACCGATTACTGCTCAATCCTATCACATTCTGATACTAAGAATCTCGATCTACTGACTCCTCCGGTGTCGAGCGTAGCATCAGAGTCTACTTTTTCTGTTGCAGTGAACGTGATTTCGGATAGGAGATCTAGATTACGTCCATATATGGTTGAGGCCTTGGCATGTTTGAAGGATTGGGAGGAATCGAGGTTTAGCATCCATGATTGTGCTGGAGCTGGGACTGGGACAGGCACTGCAGTCGCATCCACATCCACTACGATGGCGAAGGAGTTGATTGCCGATGATGATGATCCATATAATACTGATCTTGATGTTGCAGCTGATGATTCTCATGATATGCCAATTGATGATTGATGATGATCTGCTGTTTTTTGTTTTCGATGTTTTTTTTATTGATTGTATTTGTACGCTTTGTTTGTACGTTGTGTTGAAACTTATACTTGTTTTGTTCGGACCATCGATTTCAAATGGATGATTAGTAATTTTTCATTTGTGTTGTTTAATTTTTTTAAAATTTTTATTTTTACTAACATAATGTATTGATTTATTTTTTTTACGATTTAAATTTTATTTTAAAAATTAATAACTTTAATATATAATTAATAAATATAATAATAGTTAAACTAATTTCAATTTGATAAAAAAAAATAAATTTCTAAACTTTGTTTTTTTATTTAATTTTTATTTTTAACATTTTTAAAAATATTTATATTTAATACTCTACACATAAGCATTACAATATATAAATTTTTTTTAAAAAAAAAAAAATTTCTGCCTACCTCTCAGTCTCGGGCTCGGGTCTGCCTCTGCCCTGGCCTGTATGGCCAAGCCGGGCCCGGCTCTTTTTAAACCATGCCGAGCCAGCCCGGCACAGTAGCACGATCGTGCCCTTATAAAACGGGCCGGGCCAGGCCGACCCGTTTGACACCTCTATTCTAATTCTTCTAATTCTTATAATTCTTCTAATTATTCTTTGTTCTTACTATTCTTCTAATTCTTCTTGTTCTTCTAATTCTTCTTATTATTCTTATTCTTCTTATTCAACTTATTCTTCTTATTTTTCTTATTTGTCTTATCTTCCTATATTCTTCTTTTTCTTCTTTTTTATTCTTCTTTTTTTTATTATACTTCTTATACATATTATTCTTCTTATTCATCTAATACTTGTTATTATTTTTATTTTTTTCCTTCTTCTTATTCTTCTTATTTATCTAAGACTTTTTATTATTTTTATTCTTCTTATTCATCTAAGACTTTTTATTATTTTTAATCTTCTTAAACTTCTTATTTTTTTATTCTACTTATTCTTCTTATACATCTTATTCTTCTTATTCTTTTATTTCTTCTTATTCTTCTTATTTTTTATATCTTATTATTTTTCTTATTCTTCTTAATCTTATTATTATTATTATTCTTTTTATCTTCTTATTCATCTAATTTTTTTTATTTTTATTCTTCTTTTTCTTCTTATTCTTCTATTTCTTGTTATTCTTGTTATTCTTATTTTTTTCTTATTCTTCATATTCTTTTTATTCATTTTATTCTTCTTATATTTTTATTCTTTTTATTCTTCTTTTTCTTCAATTTCTTCTTTTTTTAAGGTTTATTTTATTTTAATCGCCCTCTCATTTTACGGAGGAATACTATTTTTACAAACTAAAATCTACCATTTTCTCTTTTACACCCTTTCTCAAAATAAAAACAAATAACAAGTTAAATATTTCACTATTTTCATTTCTACATTGAACCATGCATTTTGCTAGATTTTGTTGAATTTCAAGGCTATAATAATCTATTTTCTCGTCTTTCTCGTGCCCTCCTCAGCTCCTACCTTTCCTGAGCTCCTCCAAGATCTGCCCTTTAGTCATGCTTTATTCCTTAGCACTGTTGAAGCATGACCAAAAACACTGCTACTACAAACACTTAACAGACTCTCACACAACAGGCTGCTTAACTGACCCCCACTTACCTAACCTTTCTACAAGCATAACAAACAATACTTTTCAAACCCATACACATAACCAGTAACATCATTCGAACATTTTACAGACACTAACACCCTCAATTTCTACCCAATTCCTCGTACTTCAATCTTCATTCAGTGTTTGGCATCTTGCATACCTCCATTCTTAGCTTGCTCCTGAAGTAAATGAATCTGCAAAACAAATAACAAGCATTCTTCCATTCTATATGTTTCATTACCTCATACCCTTTATGACTAGCACATGCAGCTTTTTTGCTCTGCCACAATTATAATGGCAGTTTGTAGCAAACCATTGTGCCCTCTTGACCTCCTCGTTAAGAACCTGCAAAATAGATTCCAGCAACTACAAATATAATCCACTACCCCCAAAGCCATACAACCCCACTATAAGCATAATGATAGTTTGTAGCAAATAGTCTTGCCTTCTTGCCCTCCTCAGCAAAACCTGCAAAACAGCTTGCCGCAAATAGTTGTGTCTTTTTTTTAATGCAGTCTATCTCCTCATTGTCCCCCCCTTAGGACCGGGGGGACACTTGAATAACTACTCCTGCATATGTTAATAGTTGAAAATAAACAAGTTAAAAAAACCAAGAATTAAACATTGACACCTAGCTTCAACTTATTTTGTTCTAATCTTTAATTTTTTGAACTCTAATATAGGGGAAACTTATTTTATTAAAATTTGTTGATCCTTTGAATTTATTCGGAATATTAACACCGTCGAATTCTTGTTCTCCTTTCTCTCTACTTTCATTAGCTAATTTATCAGCCACGACATTTGCCTCCCTAAATATGTGTGTGATTTTACCATTTAATTCTTCTATTAAACTTTTAATTTTATTAATGTCATCCTCAAACTTCCATAAATCTAAATTACCTGTTACTAAATCAAATAGTAGGCTCAAATCTACCTAAACTTGAATATTTAAAAAGTTATTTTCCTTTCAAATTGTCATTCTTTTGTATAATGCTTTAATTTTAGCTTGCAAGGCTAAGGAGGTCATGCCCTCTATTATAAATGCTTTTATTATAGTTCCCTCTTGATTTCTAATCACACATCTTCCACCCGCTACTCCCATATCCCTCTTTAAGCTCACATCTGTGTTTAGAACTAAACCTCCTTGAGGTGGCTTATTCCAGCTGATAACTTTTATTGCTAGCATTTTTTTTAACACGTGTAGAGAGACCCCAAGTTAACTTCATGTTCTCATCTTTTCTTATACAACTCAATTTTATCGAATTAGAGGCCGAAATAAATGCACTTTCATTTTTAATTTATTCTAATATGTTTATGGCATTAATCAGAGCACCATCGAACCTACTTTTGTTTCTGGCCTTCTATAAGCACCAGCCTGTGATATGCAGAATGTAATTTATTATCCATTTTAAAATCTTATTTTTAGGATAACTATCCCTCCATTTTTTTAACCTCTCTTCAAGTGATGTCGTACCAGCTTTTATGTCTGCATCTATTTCTAATTTATTCCATATTTTCTGAGCTATGTTTCATGTTGAAAACAAATGATCCGAGTTTTCTATATCTTGACTGCATCATTCGCATCTGGATGCTAATCTTATGCCTTTCCTCTGAATATTCTTGTCTATAGGAATCCCATTTAAGAGAAGTTTCCACATGAACACGTTCATTTTTTAGGGAGCACCATTGTCCATGTTCTTTCATAAATATATTGTGGAAGTTTTTTATTGCGAACAAGCTCTTTAGCACTTTTTAGCGTAAATTTTTTTTGTGGGTCCAGAGACCATTTCCAATCGGATCTTTTTAGTTTCACATGCTTCTCCACAATGATTTGATGCTTACACATCAGCTTCCAGTTTTTTGTCGCCTTTTTTAGATTCTTGAATGCTTTATCGCCCAGGCTATATATAGCTTTCATATATGCTACTCAAAGACTACCACTTTTATTATTTTTTCAACTCCACCAATTTTACAAGCCCAAACTTTGGCTATATCATTCAAACTATAGAAACCTAAACAACCTTCCTCTATCGAGAAGTGAAGCTCTCCCAATCTTTTTCAATGGGTTTTATTTTTTTTCTTCCCTTTTACCCCATAACAAATTAGACATTTCTCTTTCAAGCTTTGTGAGTATGTTTTTTGGTGGTTGTAAAGCCAACAAAGTGTATACTAGTGTGCCTTGTAGCACATGCGTGATTAACATAATTTTCCTTGATATATTTAGTAGTTATTCTTTCCAACCCACAATTTTTTGCCTAGACTTTTCATCCAGACCTACTAAATACTCCTTCAACATTCTCTCATAAATTAGGTAACCTAAGTAGCTTAGAGCTCCATTTTTATGCGTGAAGCCCGTGAGATTTTTTATTTTTGTGGCTATGTTTTCAAGCATGTTCTTTGCAATTATAAATTGGCAATTATTTAGATTTAACACTTGCCCCATTTCTTCCTCCAAATTCTACAATAACTTTATCAAATTTCTCATGGATCTACTACTTGCATTTGAGAAGACAATAATATCATCTGCATACACCATGTAGCTCACAGTCGGTGTGCTCCTTGGCCATTTATATGTAATAATTTTTTATTCTCTCATACCCTTTTTTAGATTTACAATAAAGAGCTCTAGATAAATGTTAAATAAGGATGGCAAGAGTGAGTCCCCTTGTTTAAGCCCTCTTGTTGATTTAAATTCTTCACTAGCATGTCCGTTTATGAAACATTTAACCCATGTGCTAGAAATGCATATATGCATTAAGTCTATCTAGAATTCTGAAAAACCCATCTTTCTCATTAAATAGCACAAAATATCCCATTCAACTCTATCAAATGCTTTGGACAAATCCAGTTTTAATATTACATTATGCCCTCTTAATTTAGCTCCTATTTCCTTTATCATTTCTAAAGATAAATTAATATTTTTCATTATCGACCTATCTTTGAAAAAACTGATTTGTTCAACAGATATGATAGAGGGAAGAATTTTTCTTAGCCTACCCTGTAGTAATTTAGCTAAAATCTTATAAATTGAATTACATAGGCTAATTGGCCTATAATCTTTCTCTGTTTGTGGATTAGCCTTCTTAGGAATCAGTACTATAAAATAATTAGCCCTCACTTTTGTAATCTCCGCTCCAACAAAGATACTAGCAATAGCTACTACCAGCTCTTTTTTGATAAAATGCCAACTATGCTGAAAAAAACCATTATTCCACCCATCTGGACCTGTCGCGCTATCTTTGTTCACACTAAACACTACCTTCTTTACCTCTTCCTCTGTGGAAAGTTCTTCCAATTTTTTGTTTTCTTCTTCTGAGAAATTCCTCTCAATATACTGCATTAATTGAAGCCCTTCTAGGTGTGTTTGCACTTCATAAATGATTTTTAAAATGCTTTTCAAGTTCATTTTTTATTTCATCTTCCTTTTCTAACCATTGCCCATTTGCTAATTTTAATCCTTCTATTTTTTGTTTTTGACTTTTTATTTTTTCCATAGTATTAAAATATTTCATATTTTTATCTCCCTCTCTTAGCCACTTCACTCTGGCTCTCTATTTCCAAAAAACTTCTTCCATGTGCATTTCATGCCTTAGTTGTGCTCTTACTTTACTTAACTCAATTCTAGAGTCATCGTCTTGCCTCTGCTCATTTTCTATTTTAAGCATATCAACCTTCTGTTCAACTCCCTGAATGTTTTTACTAATACGTCCAAAAATCTTCTTATTCCATTTAGCAAGTACTATTCGCAAGGTTCGAAGTTTATTTGCCAGAATTTGTAAAGGGTTGCCCGAAGCAGGGTTTTCCCATGTTTCTTTTACTATGACATCAAATCCCTTATGCAATCCCCACATGTTTTGAAATTTAAACCCATAGTTTTCCCCATTACTTACCTCAAATGACATAAGGAGCAAGTTATGATCCAAGCAGGTTCTACTTAGATGTTTGATTTTTATTCCTCCCTTCTTGTCCATCCATTGTGTGTTAAATAGAACTCGATCCAACCTGAACCATATTGTTCCCCTCATCTTCCAATTATTGAACCATGTAAAGTTTGACCCAAGAAAGTCCACCTCCATTCAATTTGCTCTTGCAATTGCCTCATGGAATGATCTAAAGCAATCTGGTCAGATGTCTACCTCCACTTTTTTCTCTAGGATTTCTAATCACATTAAAATCTTTTCCTAAAATCCCTGGAGTTTTCTTTGTGGCTAGATCATCCATTGCTTACCATAATAATTTCCTATCTCCTCTAGCATTGCTAGCGTACCCCACTAAAATGATCAAATCTGATTTACCTAATTTGAAGCTGATAATTTGCTTAGCTTCTACCAATATTTCAACCTCAATTGACTTATTCCACAAGACCCATATCTTACCATTCAAATTCGAATAGGCTTGATCGAAGCAAATAAAATGTTTATATTTTTCTATTTGTTCTTTCTTTACCATTGGTTCAGCTAAGTTATAATATTAATTTTGTGTATTTTAATTAGCCTTTTAATTCTATTTATCATAGGAGTATCCGCCACTCCTCATATGTTCCAATACAGGCTATTAAACATATCTATGTAAATCTTGTTTGTGATCTAGTGATGCATTTCGAATCGAATCATACTTCATATTTAGATATTTTTTTTATTTATTGATGCTTTACTTGAGCTAGGTGGTGCTTGCTCTTTTCTTAGTTTAATTTTTTACATGCCTTTCCCCATTCTTCTTAATTCTTCAATTGTGCTTTCTCTATTCTGTGGGATGAATCTGAACATATTCTGTTCATTTAAATCATCCTGAGGCAGATTAGGTATATTCCTCACTTCCTCTTTATCCCATCTTATAAACGGCCAACTTTTTGCCTCTGAGCGCCTCCGAGAGAAGATCATTATCCCCCTACTTATATCTTTCTATTTCTTTAATTTTTATTGCTCCCACTATCTTCTCCTTCCTCCTTACTCCTATCCCGACCCTTCTGTTTACTATCCTCCCTTCTGCCCCTATTCCCTATATCATCCTTGTTATTTCTGCAAGATATTCCCGAATTCCTTCCACTCTATACCTTTCTCTATCCTTTTCTACCCTTGCCTCTACCTCATTCTCTCCCTTTTTCACCTCTCTCTTCGCATCATTCTCCTTTCCGGCAGACCCTTCTTCAATTTTTTCCAAAGCCCTTTTTAAATTCTCTTCATCCCACTCACTACAACTCAAAATCTGCCTATTAGCCATACCGACCCTTCCTTCTACCCCTTTTTCACTGTGACAACCCGAAGCATTCCTTCTCTCTTCTACACTCTCCTCCCTGCCCAATTTCAAAGCTCATTCTTCTTCTCTCTGCTCCCTATTCACCCATACCCTGTTTGGGCTTTCCCCTCTTTAAACCCATCTCTTTTCATTCCTCCTTCCACCATACATTATGTTATTTCATGTCCCATTCTAAGCCAATTTATGCAATAACTTGGCAGGGATTTTGGAATAACCTTATGATAGAATCCATTTGAAGAGTTACTGTCAATCCATACTCTATACGGGGGAGGATTTCTAAGGTTTATTTCATTGCAAATCCTGGCCCTGTTTGGTCTAGTCATGCATGTCGTGGCTTCATCAATGTGCTATGGTTTGCAAAATCAAAGGCAGATTGAGTATAGAGGAAGTTTGTGAAAAAAATGAAGAGAGAGTTTGGTAGATTAAACCATACCAAGGCATGTGATGGTTCTCCTGAGGAGTGAAGTTTTATGACTACTTGAGGACACGCATAGGGTACCCCACGATTGACCATTGTCCACTAAGCCATATTTGGAGGAAGTCTTCTTCCTCCTTGAAATAGAAAAACTTATGTTTCCCATCAAACCAAGCCATACTTACCGCTTCCCTAAACTTTAATGAAGTAAGAAAATCATGAATGTCTTTGAATATGGGTCCGCCATGAGAGAACATCCCGATAAACATGAGCATAAAAGTATCAGCAAGCTTTGTTAGTACCTCATTCGAAAAAATTACAGAAGGCTCACCATTATTTGTGTTAAATATTGGAAATACTAGCTTGGTCCCATTGAATAGTGATGCAAATGATTTTTTGTTGAAGAGTAAATCGGATTTCTACATTTTAGATTGCAAATTGAGCTTCTTCACTCAACAATGGTTTCTTCTCTCTCTAGAAAGTGAATTTTGTCTCTATAGAAAGTTGAGAGCATTTTTATTCTTTCTTCGTCAATTTCTTCTTATTTTTCTTATTCTTCTTATTCTTCTTATAATTAATATTATTCTCATTCTTTCATCCTTCTGATTCTTCTTATTCTTTTTATTCCTTTTCTTCTTCCTATTCATTTTATTTTTATTATTCTACTAATTCTTTTTTTTTCTATTTCTTCAAATTCTATTAATTTTTTTTTATTTTCTAATTTTTTTATTGTTTTTATTTTTCTAATACTTCTTATTCTTCTTAGATTTCTTATTCTTTTTATTCTTCTTATTCTACCTATCTTCTTATTCTTTTTATTCTTTTTATTCTTCTTATTTTTTTTTCTTTTTTTTTCTAATTCTTCTTATTCTTCCTATTCTTCTTATTCTTCTATTCTTCTTATTCTTCTATTCTTCTTATTCTTCTTATTCTTCTTATTTTTACTATACTTGTTATTCTTCTTATTCATTTATTTCATCTTATTCTTTTAATTCTTTTTATTCTTATAATTCTTCTAATCTTATTATTCTTATTCTTCTTATTTTTTTTTCTTCTAATTTTTATTATTTTACTTATTCATCTAATTTTTTTTATTCTTTTTATTCATATTATTCTTCTTATTTTTTTTATTCTTTTTATTTTTCTAATTCTTTTTATTAATTTTATTGTGCTAATTCTTCTAAATCTTATTATTTTTCATATTCTTCTAATTTTTCTAATTCTTCTTATTTTTATTATTCTTCTTATTTTTGTTATTCTTATTATTTTTCTTATTCTTCTTATTCTTTTATTCTTCGTGTTCTTCTTATTCTTCTTATTCTTCATATTCTTCTTATTCAAAATATTCAACTTATTCATCTTATTATTCTTATTATTCTTATTCTTCTTATTCTTCTTATTCTTTTTATTCTTTTTATTCTTCTTATTCTATTTATTTTTCTTGTTCTTCTTTTTCTTCTTATTCTTCTTTTTTTTAAAGAGCAGTATTTATTAATCATAACCCTCTCTTTTGGTGGAGGAATACCATTTTTACAACCTACTTGCTTGTTACCCGTAACCCTTTACACCCTTTACACCCTTTTCACCTACGCTAAGCATTTGTTATTGTAAATGTAAAAAAGAAAACATGGACAAATATTTGCTGATTCTAATCCACATAGAGAACAATTTTGAGCTTCTGTTGGAATTTTCAGCATTGTTGCTGACTGCACTTTGTTGCTAGTTGAGAGATGAGTCTTTATCCTTCGATCCCTTTCTTCAAACTAGCTACCTTTCCCTTGATGCCAGGCCTTTAACTCTATCCAACAGCTTTGTTGAGCTTGTGTATCAAGAGCTGCAACTTTAATTTTGCAGCAAGGCTCTATTAAACGTGGTGCAATCTCTTGAAATCTTTGGCGGACACCCATGTAATTTATCCTCCTCTACCTGTCACCTGCATACATGCCATAGACACAAAGAAATTTTTAGCCTCCACCATTTCTGCTGGTTTTCTTTCTCACTAATCTACTCCTTCAAGCCAGCATCTTTCTGCTTTCAGCACTTCCATATGAGCTTTTTGTTGCGCCCACTTGTGGACAGTAACTTTCTATAGTGTACACAACCTAGCCTACTTTTGTGGACTTCTAAATTACATTAAAATAATAACACAGACACTGCGGTACCTTATAACACAAACCACACCTAAACTTAATCCGCTTAACATGTCCACATCAGACCAAAGTTCATACAGACTTAGAAACTATAATGTTGGAGACACTTGTGCGCATGTCATTTCCTCCTATTTTAGCTGACCTTGCTGCTAAGAAAAATACAACAGAAAAGAAAAGAAACAAAACAACCGAAACTATAGGTATACAGGCCATTCTTACTCTCTACGGTGTAATTCCGAACCTACAGTGAAATGAAATTTTGTGGGGGGATCTAGAATTTAGTCACAATGTATTTATTCAATTTTGCAAAGTCTTCCTTCAGGACCAGGAAGACTTGAGCGAATCTGAAACCTGCCCTATGCTGCTATAAGAAAAAAGAACTTGAAAACTCCCAGTGATGACAAAATCTTATAATATCCTCTCAAACTTTTTTGATTATTTGGATGTATGGGAATTCTTTTTTTTCTAGTTTTATAATACCTTTAAATCTCTATGGAAGAGAGACTTCATCATATACATGGGGCTCTTTAAGTTTTCCTTCTTTTGCTAATTTATCTGCTAAGGATTTGCTTCCCTATATATGTGCATGGGTGATGCATTTAAGGATATTATTAATTTATTAATTTCTTCTAACTCCTCTTCAAGTTTCCACAAGCTACTTTTGTTATTCACTAAGTCCACCAATATTTTAGAGTCTATTTGTATATCTATATTTGTTAACTCTTTAGAGTAAAATATTCTAAGTCCATCCCTTAATACTAATATTTCTGCATGGAGGGTAGATGATGCATTATTGGGACCTGAGAAGGCAAATATTAAGTGACTACCAGAGTCCCTTAAGGCACCTCCTCCACCAGCTAGGCCTATGTTCCTATCAAAGCTACCATCGGTGTTTAGGGCTAATCTGTCTTTTTCTGGTTTTTCCCATTTAACTTTTATAACTTTTAGTGGTTTTATTTTGGACACCATGAGATTCCAGAATTTTAGAGTGTGAATATCTAGAAGAGGACTTTGAAATGCAAGTGGGGAGGATTCCGAGGTGGTTTTTATTTCAGTCTTTATTGCTTTCCATATGTCTTCAGGGTCCATTCAGTGTCCTTCATATCTACTATTATTCCTAGCTTTCCATATATACCATATAGCAATGTGAGGTATGTTAATTTTAAGCCATTTCTGTGGACTATGCTGAAAATGCGTTTTACTCCATTTAATTAATCTATTTCTAAGAGGAATACATGCATGTTTTAATCCCATTTCAGATTCTAGTCTCCTCCAGATTTCCATGGCTATATTACCTTGGGAAAACAGATGATCAAGCGATTCTAATTTTTGCAAATAGCATTCACATCTCGAGGCAAGTTGTATGTCTCTTGTTCTTATGTTTTCATCTATAGGAATAATATTTGAGAGAACTTTCCATGTATTAGTTTTTATTTTTTGACTATTATCATTATCCCATATCCATTTAAATAAATGTTGGATTTCCTTTCTACTTCTAACTTTTTCTTTAATGTTTTTAAGTAGGAATATTCCATTTGCACTCATAATCCATTTTCAACCATTTTTAGTGAGTTTAGAATGTTTTTCCACTAATTCCCTTTGATTGAGCATTTGAATCCAAATTTGTGATGCTTTGTTCGTATTTCTAATCCTATTTTTATCATCCTCTATACAATATTTAGCTCTCATAAATTCAGCTCATAGGTTATTTTTTTCTTTGAGCCTCCACCATCTTTTGCACGCCCATGCTATAGCTAGATCATTTAAATCAGTAAAGCCGAGGCCTATTTCCTGTAAGGGGTAGCAAAGGTCTTTCCATTTTTTCCAATGTAACTTTCTTTTGCCACTTTTTGAACCCCATAAGAATTGCGCCAATTCCTTCTCTATTCTTTTTTTATCTGACACTAGAAGGTGAGTAATCATCAGATTCTGCATGACTACGCTTTGTACTACATGAGTGATTAAAGCAATTCTACCACTCATGGAAAGTGTCTCCACTTTCCAGCCAGCTATTTTATTTTTAATTTTTTCAAGTAGGAAATCTAGGTATATTGATTTTAATTTTTCTTTGTATATTGGGCATCCAAGATATTGAAGTGCACCTTTTATCTATGTGAAACCTGTTATTTTGTTAATTCTATTCCCTATACTTTTTGGGGCTTTTTTGGTAATCATAAATTGACACTTTTTGTTATTAATTTTCTGTCCCGTTTCTTCTTCTAAGATTTTTAGCAATTCCATGAGGTTATGTAGAGATCTGGAGCTACCATTTGTGAAAATAATCACATCATCAGCATAAGCCAATCATCCCACTAAAGGCGTATTAATAGGCTTACTAAACCGACCTATACTTCCTGAGATAATTTTATTTTTTACATTCACAATGAGGAGCTCTAAGTAGATATTAAAAAGGGAGAGAGAAAGGAGATCACCCTGCCTTAATTTTCTCATCGGCTTGATATCTTTTCCTAGTTCTCCATTGTCAAGTATTTTAATCCAAGGACTTGATATACATCTATAAATGAAGTCAGTCCAGGTTTCAGAAAGACCCATCTTTTTCATGACAAAACATAAAATTTTCCATTCCATTCTATCAAAAGCTTTTGAGAGATCTAGTTTTAGCAATACATTATGACCTCTAGATTTGGATCCTATTTCTCTGATCATTTCTTTAGCTAAACAAATATTTTCCATTAGTAATCTATTTTTCATAAATCCTGATTGTTCTTTAGAAAAAATTTTTGGCAATACTACAGCTAATATGTTTTGAAGTAACTTAGTCAAGATTTTATAGATGGAGTTACACAGGCTGATAGGTCTAAAGTCTTCCACTTTATGGGGGGTTTCCATTTTAGGAATAAGAACCAAGTATGAGCCGCTCCATTTCTTGCCTATTTCTGCACCACATATTATCCAATGTATAGCCCATAGGAGGTCATTTTTTATGATTGGCAAACAATTTTGATAGAACTCATTGTTCCACCCATCAGGTCCCGGGGTACTATTTTTGCCTGTGCTAAAAATAATAAACTTCAGTTATTCTTCAACCGGGAATTTGGTAAGTGCATCATTTTCTTCGTTGGTAATTTTATGATCTATCTTATTTAGGAGATAATCTTTTTTCAAATTTGTAATTCCTCTAAATTGGTTTTCAAAATATTCATCTAGGTGGTTTTTAATTTCTAAGTTAGTGTCTACACATTTGTTTAGGTTATTCTTTATATCTTTTATTCTTTTTTTTTTGAGTTTTGATTTTGACTATTTTCTGGAAAAACTTTGTATTTTTGTCCCCTTCTTTTATCCATTTTATTTTAGCTTTTTGTTTCCAGAATACTTCATCCATTAGCAATTTTAATTTTAGCTCAGCCTTGCTTTATTTAGTTCCTTTCTACTATCTGAATTTTGAAGTATTTCGTATTCTTACTCTTTTTTTTAACTATTTTTTCTGCTTCTATAATATTTTTGTTAATATTGCCGAAGGAGTCTCTATTCCATATTATTAAGTGATTTTTTAGCCTTTCTAAATTTTTATTCCATATTTGACAAGGTTACCCGTTATTTCTTGCATCCATGAATTTTTAACTGTATTGATGAAAGCATGATGTAAGGGCCATGCATTCTGAAATTTAAACGACTTATTCTTGATTTTATTTTTTTCTATGGAAATTAATAGTGGATTGTGGTCAGAACAGGTTCTATTTAAATGTCTAACGGCTGTGGAGCCTTAAGCTCTTATTCTTCTTATTCTTTTTTTTTCTTATACTTTTCATTTTCTAATTCTTCTTATTTTTTTATTCTTCTTATTATTGTAATTGTTCTTATACTACTTATTATTCTTATTCTTCTAATTTTTTTTATTCTTATTATTCTTTTAATTCTTATTAATCTTTTTAAACTTTTTTTATTATACTTCTTATTCTTCATATTCTTCTTATTCTACGTATTCTTTTTATTCTACTTATTCTTCTTATTCTTTATTATTATCTTTTTATTCTTATTCTCCTTATTCTTCATATTCATTTATTCTTCTTATTCTTCATATTCTTTTTATTCTTTATATTCTTATTATTCTTCTTTATATTCTTATTTTTTCTTTTTTTATTCTTCTTATACATCTTATTCTTCTTATTCTTCTAATTCTTTTTATTCTTCTAATTCTTTTTATTCTTCTAATTCTTCTTATTCTTTTTATTCTTTTCATTCTTCTTATTCTTCTACTACTTCTTTTTCTTATTTTTCTTCTTATTCTTTTTATTCTTTTTATTCTTTTTATTCTTCTTATTCTTCTTATTCTACTTATTCTTTTATTCTTCTTATTTTTCTTATTCTAATTAGTGTTTTTTTTAATATTTTTAATTTCTTCTTATCTTTCTTATACTACTTATTCTTCTTATTCTTCTTATTTTTCTTATTCTTCTTATTACTTTTTATTCTTCTTATTACTTTTTATTCTTCTTTTTCTTATTATTCTTCTTATTCTTCATATTCTTCTTTTTCATCTTATTCTTATTTTTCTTCTTATTCTTCATATTTTTCTTTTTCTTCTTATTCTTATTTTTCTTCTTATTCTTCTTATTCTTTTTATTATTCGTATTCTTATTATTTTCTTATTAATATTATTCTTCTTATTCTTCAAATTCTTTATTTTATTCTTATTCTTTTTATTCTTCTTATTCTTCTAATAACTTTTTTTATTATTATAATTTTTATTCTTCATATTTTTCTTATTCTACTTATTATTCTTATCCTTCGTCTTCTTCTTTTTCTTCTTTTTCTTTTTATCCTTCTTATTCTTCTTATTCTTCTTATTCTTCTTATTCATCGTATTCTTCTTATTCTTCTTATTCTTCTTATTCTTCTTATTCTTCTTATTCTTCTTATTCTTCTTATTCTTCTTATTCTTCTTATTCTTCTTATTCTTCTTATTCTTCTTATTTTTCTTATCCTTCTTCTTATTCTTCTTATTCTTATAAAATATTTTTTTTTCTTATTCTTATTATCCATCTTATCCTTCATATTCTTCATATTCTTCATATTATTCTTATTATTTTTATTCTTATTCTTTTTTAAAGGTTTGTTTTATTAATTATGAAAGTCCTCTCTTTTGGTGGAGGAATACCATTTTTATAATCTAAGATACTACCCTTTTCCCTTTCACACCCTTATCAAAATTAAAGAACAAAATATAATATTTTGTTTTGTCTATAAAACTGTAATGAAAGTAAGGAGATCTAGATTTGATTATATTATAATCTTTTTGGTTTAAGTTCTATGAAGTATAGTATGATTAAAAATCTGTGAGCTTTCTGCGTAAAACATTCTCCTTGGTTTTTTGTTTAACCATTCTTGATGCCTATCTTCTTGTAAAAAATCTCCATATGCTCTCCTTTTTTCTTTTGCAGCTACAGTTGTTTTCCCAATCCAGCCTTACTGCCGTTGTTCTAACTCCCTCCTTTTATTCTAGTAACCTATCTACACACTTGTTAGGTTCTAGCTTAGCTTTCCTTTATCCCCTTAGCCCCATCTTGCTTTTTCGATGTTGCTGGCTCATATTGTTTTGTCAAGTGTAGGCCTGACCTCCTTGAGTTCTCTTGCATTCCATGAACAAACATTTAAGCACAACTTCCTGCTAAATAGCAGGCTTTCCTATCAACATCAAACTAGTAGTGCAGCCAGCCTATTGCCGTAGGCATACTATTTTGGACTTTCTACTTTTATCTTTACTACTATTTTGAGTGATTTGTTTCTTTACATATAGTTGTCCTTTAACTTCCTATTAACTTCAATCTGTGAAAAAGCAAACTAAACCACCAAGCAAGCCATACAATAGAAGTATAGTGCAAGTAGAATTGGCTGTAAAAAAACAAGCTGCTTCTATTGATCCATTAATCTCACATGCACAGCCACAACCATGCAACAAACAAGTTTTAAATTATATGCCTCAAGGTTGTATGGAGTTCTCCTATTTGGTGCTTGCCCCGCCTCCTGCTTTCGGCCATTGATTCTCTACCATTCATTTGCAGCAGATGTTATGTATTTCAGTTCTCTGTTAGAACAAAGTTGTCGTCTTCTTCACCCCTAGCTTACATCCTCATTACTTCTTCTTATTTCAACAATAACAAAAAAAGCAAAACAACAAATATAAAATAGCAGTTATATAACTCAAGTCTATGTCGGTTCAATTATTTGTAGTCTCCCCACATGTCCAGAAAAACATTTAAGAAGCTTTGTTGCTTTCTCTTGTTAATTTTTGTATCTTCTGTATACTTATAACCATATAATTTTATTTTGCCTTTTATTTCATAATCTTCTGTTGTTAATCCATCTCCTTGGAGCTTGCTTTTAGATACCCGTAAAAAGATCAAAAACAGCAAAATATTTTCTACCCTAACCCCTCTTTTCCTCTACGTCTCCTAAATTTTTTGAATTCTAATATAAGGGATTTCTATTCTATCTAGTGTGATTACACCTTTGTATTTATTCGGTATATTATTCCCATCAAACTTTTGTAAACACTTCTTCATGTCTTGCTCAGCTAATTTGTCTGCGAGAGTGTTTTCTTTCCTAAATGTATGTACTATTTCTCCTTTTAGCTCTATTAAAAAAGACTTTTAATTATACCAATATACGCATCATTTTGCCACATCTCTAATTTGCTTGTAGCTTGATTCACCAGTAAGCTAGAATCCACCTGCACTTAAATATTTATAAGTGTGTATTCTTTACATATTTGGAGGCCCATAAGCTAGGCTAACAATTTAGGATGTAGTGTTAATAATATCTTTTTATCTCATTGTGAATGATCTTAATGTTTTTTCTTGCTCATTCCTTATCACTCCACTTCCTTCTGCCATACTCATATATCTATTAAAGCTCCGAATCGTGTTTAGAGCAAATCTCCCCCATGGGGGCTTGTTCTAGAAAACCATCCTTATCTCAAGCTTGCATTAATTGCATGAAGACCCCATACCTTTCATTTTTCAGTACTTATGAATCTTAAAGTGATCCCTGCTGAAATCCATGTGCATTCTTTTTTAATTTCCTCTATTATATGATTATCATTTATTTTAATACCCTCAAACCTACTTTTATTTCTGGCTTTCCATAAGCACCAGATTGTGAAGTGTGAAATGTAATTTCTTAGCTATTTACATATTTTATTCTTTGTGTCTTTATTCATCCATCTCATTAATCTATCCTCAAGAGCATTTGTCTTATTTTTTATTTTTATATCCCTTTCTAGGTAGCCCCATACTTCTACCGCTATCTTTCCTGTTGAGAATAGTGATTCATGATTTCTATGCTAGCAAAACAACATTTACACCTAGAGACTATTTTATTATTATTTTTATTCTTCTTATACTTTTTATTTTTCTTAATCTTCTTATTCTTCTTAATCTTCTTATACTTATTATTTTTCTTATTCAACTTTTTCTTTTTATTCTTCTTATTCTTATTATTCTTCTTATTCATCTTATTCTTTTTATTCTTCTTATTATTCTTATTCTTCTTCTTATTCTTTTTCTTATTATTATTCATCTAATTCTTTTTATTCTTCTTATTCTTCTAATTCTTCTTATTCTTTTTATTCTTTTTATTTTTCTTATTCTTATTATTCTTCTTATATCTTTTTCTTATTATTCTTGTTGTTATTATTATTATTCTTCTTCTTATTCTTCTTTTTTTAAGGTTTGTTTTATTATTATAACCCTCTCTTTTGGCGGATGAATACCATTTTTACAAGCTAAGATCTACCCCTTTTCCCTTTTACACCCACTTACAAAATAAATAAAATAAATGAGCCATAACATTCTAACATTTTAATAAAAGCCCATAGTATACTTTAATAGACTAGAATTTGAGTTGGTTTTTTGCTAAGCCACTGGCTATTTTTGCTAAAATGGAAGAATTTTGAATCTAAATTTTAGGGCTTTTCTCAATCTCCTCAGCTTACTCCTTTCCTTAGCTTCTGGTGCTCTCCTTATGGCCAGGACCTTCCACATTCCTTATGCTTTGTAGAAAAGTTCTTTTACCTTCGTTGACTTAGACAAACATCCAATAGACTCTGACTCAATACGAATCAAATCCACTTTTCCAGACATATATGCAAGCACCTAGCAGACTTGAGACTATGACAGCCTGCTATACATCTAATTACCCTCCCTAACCCCTTGTTTATACAAAACAGAATCAACCACAAGCATTAGTCAAATAATGATTCCAGAAAATACCTGCTCTTACCTAATATGGTGGATTGGGTAGCATCGCATGGTGCATGTAGTCTCTTTACTGCATTTCAGCTTCTCTGAATTTTAATTTTTCTAGACTTTTTCCACTTTTTAGATATCCATGCTTTAGCTTTAGCACTGCTTAGAGAGACAGCTGTTTTGTCCTTTCCCTACCTACTATTCTAAACACTAATAAACTCTAAAACCCTATTAGTACTGAAAAGGAACACATGACACTTCTCCCCTTTGGCGCATTGCTTCCATGGACAATACAGACTATTTCTTTACATAATAATGCTTAAGATTTACCAACTACTATTATAAATCCAGAAGTTTGCGACTGCTGGAGATTTTGAGCTTAAAGAAGTGCTAACACCAATCCCAACCAGCTTACCTGTTCTAACATCTCAATAACATGATCCAAAACAATGCATGTAACCTCTATACTTACTCTTCTCTGTAAAATTCCAGCCCTGCAAAGATGATACAGCAGTGGTTCCTTTGCCTCAATCATACAAGGTTGGCTTCTTTGCCCATGAAGCAAATTAATATGTATATATATTTATATATTTAGTTAATAGCTTTTGGTCTCCCCTCAGGGCCAGGGAGACTCACCAATCTGCCACAAACCTGTTCTTATACGAAGGGTTGGCAAGGTAAGCCCTAACAAAAGATAATTCTAAATAAAAACTAATAAATTCTATTTTTTAAGACCTACCCTCAGGACCGGGGAGGCTTTTAATAAGGCTGCACTCCTTTTTCAAGGGCAAATCAAAATACTAATTTTTAACTATTCTAATATAGGGATATTCTTTCTTGTCCAATCTAGTAATACCTTTAAATCTGTCTGGAAGGGATTCCTCTTCATATTCAAGATATTCTTTGTTTTTTCATTCTTTTGCGAGCTTATCTGCCAAGGCATTTGCCTCCTTATAAATATGTTTAATTGAGCCATTCAAGTATTCTATTAAGTAGCTGATATCTTCTAGCTCTTCTTCATATTTCTACATAATTCTTTTTTTATTCACTAGGTCTACCAGAATTTTAGAGTCCAACTGGATATCTATATTTGAAAGCTCTTTAGTTTTGCAGATTTTTTAATCCTACTCGCAATGCTAGAATTTCTGCATGAAGAGAGGATGTGGCTATATTTCTACCTGTGAATGCAAAGATGAGATGGCTAATATAGTTCCTTACAGCTCCTCATCCACCTGCTAATCCTATGTTTCTGTCAAAACTACCATCCGTGTTTAAAACTAATCTATCTTTTGATGGTTTTTATCCACTTAACTCCTATAATTTTGTGAGGAGGGGTTTTAGATATCATAAGATTCCAAAATTTTAGAGTGTCACTATCTAGATAAG
Source organism: Sapria himalayana (assembly GCA_029783825.1). Taxonomy (NCBI): domain Eukaryota; kingdom Viridiplantae; phylum Streptophyta; class Magnoliopsida; order Malpighiales; family Rafflesiaceae; genus Sapria; species Sapria himalayana. Next base: position 55,603 of record JAREIK010017639.1, read on the forward strand.
CACCCTAGGCTGCTATCAGGCTAGCTTCAGAAGCAATTATTATCTCTCGCTTTATCACCTTCCAGATATCTTCAACAATCATTCTATTTCCTTCATATCTACTATTATTCCTGGCCTTCCATATACACCAAATAGCAATATGTGGTATGCTATTTTTAATCCATTTTTGCAAGCTGTGTTGTGTGTGTGCAGTGTTCCATTCGAGTAATCTATTTTTAAGAGAGGTACATTTACATTTTAAGCCCATTTCTAAATCTAATCTTTTCCAAATTTCTAGTGCAATTTCTCCTTGAGAGAAGAGATGATCAAGCGATTCCGTCGCCTGTAAATAGCATTCACACCTAGATGCAAATTGTATGCCCTTCTTTTTTATGTTTTCATCTAATGGGATAGTATTTGTGAGGACTTTCCATGTGTTAATTTTAATTTTTTGACAGTTTTCATTATTCCATACCCATTTAAATAAGGATTACATTTCCCTTCTACTTCTTACTTTTTTTAATAGATTTGAGAAAGAATACTCCATTTGGGCTTAGTGTCCATTTCCAGCCATTTTTGGTGAATTTAGAGTATTTATCCACTAACTCCCTTTGTTTAAGCATTTGAATCCATACTTGTGATGCTTTGGCCTTCCTCCTTTCTCTGCTCGTGTCTCCCTCTATACAGTATTTAGCTCTCATGAATTCTGACCATAAGCTATTATTTTCTTTAACCCTCCACCATCTTTTACACGCCTAGGCTCTGGCTAGAACATTCAAATCTTCAAATCCTAGCCTTGCTTCCTGTTTAGGGTAGCAGAGATCATTCCATTTTTTCTAGTGTAGCTTTCTTTTGCCATTTTTTATCCCCCATAGAAATTGCGTCATTTCTTTTTCTATTCTTTTTTTGTCTGCCACTGCAAGGTAAGTAATCATGAGATTATGCATAACTACACTTTGAAGCACGTGTGTGATTAAAGTGATTCTGCTGCTCATAGAAAGCATATCTACTTTCCAGCCAGCGATTTTATTTTTAATTTTACCAAGTAAGAATTCTATGTATTCTGATTTCAGTTTACCTTGATATAGGGGGCATCCAAGATATTGAATTGCACCTTTCTTCTGAAAAAATTCTATAATGCTGTAAATTTTATGTGTGAGGCTCCTTGGGGCTTTCATAGCAATCATGAATTGGAATTTTTTATTATTTATTTTCTATCATGTTTCTTCTTCTAGAATTCTTAGCAGATCCATCAAGTTATGGAGGGATCTGGTGTTACCATTAGTGAAAATAATCACATCATCCGCATACGCCAGACATCCCACCAATGGAGTATCCCTCGGGTGACTAAATGGGCCAATTTTACCTGTGTAGAATTTATCTTTGATATTAATGATTAATAGCTCTAAATAGATGTTAAAGAGGGAAGGGGAGAGGGGATCTCCCTGTCTTAATCCTCTTACTGGCTTGATATATTTTCCTAGCTCTCCATTAACAAGGATTTTCACCCATGGGCTTGATATACATATGTATATCAAGTCGATCCAAGATTCAGAGAAGCCCATCTTTCTCATTGTAAAACATAGTATATTCCATTCGACTCTATCGAAGGCTTTAGAAAGATCTAACTTCAATAATAAATTATGTCCTCTAAATTTTGTGCCTAATTCTCTAATCATTTCTTTCGCAAGACAGATATTTTCTATTATTAATCTATTCTTGATGAAGCCTGACTGTTCTTTTGAAATAATTCTTGGAAGAATTACTGCAAGTCTGTTTTGGAGCAACTTGGCTAAAATTATGTATATGGAGTTGCACAAGCTTATAGGTCTATAATCCACTGCAATTTGTGAATTTTCCTTCTTGGGAATGAGGACCATATATGTACTACTCCATTTCTTGCCAAATTCTGTGCCACAGAAAATCCATGATATCACACTTAATAGCTCATTTTTAATGATGTGCCAACATTTTTGATAGAATTCATTGTTCCAACCATCTGGACCCAGAGCACTGTTTGTGCCCAAACTAAAGACCATGGCCTTCAGTTCATCTTCATCTAGAAATTTCATAAGTATATCATTATCTTCTTTTGTAATTTATAGTCAATTTTCTGCAGTAGATAATCTCTATTCAAGTTGGTAGGACCTCTAAAAAGATTTTCAAAGTATTCATCAAAGTGATTTTTAATTCCTAAGTTAGTGTCTATCCATTTATTTAGGTTATTTTTTATTCCTTTTATTCTTTGCTTCTGAGTTTTTATTTTAGCTCTTCTCTGGAAAAATTTAGTGTTTTTATATCCCTCTTTCAACCACTTAATTATGGCCTTTTGTTTCTAGAAAACTTCTTCCATGAGAAGCATTAATTTTAATTCAGCTTGGGCTTTATTATGTTCCTTTCTAGTATCTCTATTTTGAAGTGTTTCATGTTCGAGCTCCATCTTATCAACTTTCTGCTCTGCTTCTGTAATGTTTTATTAATATTACCAAAAGATTCTTTATTCCATGTCTTTAAGTGCTTTTTTAGGCTGTTTAATTTCATGTTCCAGATTTGCATGGGATTTCCTAAAATTTCTTGTGACCATGAATTTTTACCGTATTGGTGAAGTCATGATGGAGGCACCATGCATTCTGAAATTTAAAAGAGTTACTAATGATTTTAGTTTTTTCCAAAGATATTATCAATGGATTATGATCTGAACAGGTTCTATTTAAGTGTCTTACAACCGTAGAACCAAAAGTTTCTATCCATTTTTACATTAAATAGAACTCTGTCCAATCTAGCCCATATTATACCTTTATTTTTCCAGTTATTACACCATGTGAATTGAGAGCCTAAAAAGGAGGCTTCGATCAGCTTGGCATCTGATATGGCTCCATTAAAATGATTTATAGCTTTTCTATTAGGAGGATTTCCTCCTTTTTTTTCTCGCTAGGATTTCTTATTATGTTAAAGTCTCCTCCTATTATCCAAGGAATATTCAAACTAGTTGTTTTAACTATGTCCTTCCAAATCACTTTTCTGCCTTCTTTAGTGTATTTAGCATAGACCACCATGATTATCTCATCTCGGGAATTGTCTAGACTAAAGTTAATTAATTGGTCAGTATTATCTAAGATAGTTATATTACTTATATTTTTCCAAAATAGCCAAATCATTCCATTTTTATTGGAGAATGCATTATCGAAAGCTAATATTCCTTTATAATGTTCAATTTGATCCCCACTTATCTTATATTCAGCAATCGCTATGAATGGAGTTTTGTATATTTGAATGAGTTTTTTAATCCTTTTTATTATGGGGGGGGGGGGGGTTTGCGATACCCCTTGCATTCCAGTAAAGAAATTTAAACATTATGGATAGATTTAGCCCGAGCTCTAGTGGTACACTTTGAATTATATGATTTATTTGGGTTTTTTTTTCATGTTTCTAGGTTTTTTAGGAGCGCTTAGCTCTTCGCTTTTTCCATAATCTCACTCCCCACCTAGCTGGACGACCATTATTTTAATTTCCTCCATGGCCCATTCTTTGTTTCCCATTTTATTTTTAATTCTACCAATGTCTATATCATCTTTTGTAGTTTTTACAAACTCAGCTTCTACCTCTCTTTTATCTAAATCGATGCCACTTCTAACTTATAACTCCTCTTCCGTGCTATTAGCTATCTCCACTGCCCAACTCTTCATGCCCTCTCTTTTTTTTTCTGTTATCGAATCTTCCCTTCCTTACTCTTTTATTTATTTCTGCAATTTTTAAAATTAATTCATGGGTTCTGTGTTTTTCCCCATTATCTGCTTCTTCCCTCACAAATTTCCTAGGGGGAACATATTTTACAAGTTCTAATCCAGCTCCCTCTTTGCTAAAGCTCATTTCACTAGGCTGGGCGGGTTTTATTCTGTATTGAGCTTCTTCCCTCCCTTTGCCTGCCATAGGCCCTGGCCATTGTTCAACATGTTTGTTTTTAACCAAACATATATCACAGTTATCCCCATGTTTATAACAATATGTGCAATAATGAGGGAGATTTTCTGGAATGATTTCTTGCCATAATCCATCTTTATCCTTGCTGTCAATCCATATACGGTGAGGAATATGATGTAGCAAATTAACTTCAATGCATAGCCAAGCTACACTTGGCCGAGATAAGGTTGTAGTAGCTCCATCCAATAAGAGGGGGGGGGGGGTGCCCACAGCATGTGCAATATGGAATAGGGAGAACTTATCAAAGAAATGAATAGGGAGCATAGGTAGGAGAAACCATACCGAGGCCAATGGAGACTCCTGTTTGGTAGAGAATGCAGGCATCCATCTGAATGCTCTCATGGGGTAACCCATGATGTACCAAACACCCTTTATCCAGATTCTATGAAAATCTTCCTCTGTGAAAAGTTGCACGAGGACGTGCTTAGCGTCAAGAACTTCTATTTTTATCAATCCCTTAAGCTTGAGGGCTGCAAAGAAGGCTCTAATGTCTTCAATCCGAGGTCGCCCATGTGAAAACTTGCCAACCACAGTGAATTTGTGAGCTTCTGTAAGCATAGCCATGTCTAACGGGAAGAACTCCACTGAGGGTTCCCCATTTTTTTTCTGAGAATGTCCGAAGAAGATGCATAGTATTGCGCGGTTTTTATGAAATGTTGCGAAAATGACTTCTTATTCGCTAAGAAATCAACTTGCTCCATTTTTAGCTTGAAAATGGCTTCTTCTTCACTGAAAATTGTTGTTTCTTTCTCTTGAAATCGTGTTTCTCTCTCTAGAGCTTGAGAGCAATTCGAGAAGAAGAGTCTAAATCTTTTGCTCTTTTCTAATTTCTTTTCCTTCATATTCTTCTTATTCTCCTTATTCTTCTTATTCTTCTTATTCTTCTTATTCTTCTAATTATTCTTATTCTTCCTATTCTTCTAATTCTTTTTATACTTCTTTTTTTTCTTATTCTTTTTATTCTTCTTATTTTTTTTTATCCATTTATTCTTTTTATCCATTTATTCTTTTTATTCTTCTTATTCATCTTTTTATTATTATTATTCTTATTCTTCTTATTCTTCTTATTCTTCTAATTATTATTGATTCTCTCTATTCTTCTAATTCATTTTTTTCTTCTTTTTCTTCTTTTTTTTCTTATTTTTCTTATTCTTCTAATTCTTCTAATTATTCATATCCTTCTTATCCTTCTTATTCTTCTTATTCTTCTTATTCTTATAATTCTTCTTATTCTTCTTATTTTTCGAATTCTTCTTATTCTTATAATTCTTCTTATTCTTATAATTCTTCTTATTCTTCTAATTCTTCTAGTTTTTTTATTCATTTTATTCTTATATTTTTTTGGATAGTTTGTTTTATTATTATAACCCTCTCTTTTAGTAGAGGAATACCATTGGTATAATCTAAGAAACTACCCTTAATCCTTTTACAACCTTCTGTTCTCTAGAAATAGAGTTAAGAAATAACAAATCATAGTGTACTTAGGCATGTATCCATTAATTGTCCTATTCAATTTCTTTGAAGTTAAACAATCAGTTCTCTTCTAATTAGCTCATCTTTGAAGGGTGTCCATTCTGCTTTAGAGGAAACTCTTACTTTTCCTTTCTTTTAGAAGTTGTCCTTGTGTTTCTTGATTTCTACTTTGCTTACCATCTGTCTTTAGATCCTCCTATTTTAGTTTCTCCTGTCTTTAACATAATACTTCCTGCTAAGAACAAAAACACGGCAAGGTAACCCATCAATAACATTAACAGTGACAGCATTCTGCCTCCTTCTTTGCCCTCTTGTTGTAAGTATTTGCTCCTTTTAGCTCCTGCCACCTTCTATCACTATTGTATACCTACTTCCTCTGATTTGTTCCTTTCCTTGTGATAAAAAAGACCAAAATAACAAGCTAATATATCCATGCAATCAAGCAACATCTCATAGCAACAATGCTACAAACTTGCATATCTTAATCTATAACATATTTAATAATGCCAGAATGCCCAAGGCCCCTTGTGCTTTCTTTATGCTTTCCAAGTAGTCATACCTCTAAAAGGGTTCTTGACCTGCATCTCTTATTCTATGTAGCAATAAAAGTTATAATATCAATAGCAAAGCACATCCAATAGGGCCGGAATGAGATAAACTTGTTTAACCTTTTCTGTAGTGCATTTAAAGATCCAAATAACAAAACATTCCACGGGACCAGGATTGTTGAGCTGAGGTCAAAGTAATGGAATTCACTTTTCATTCACGGGCATTCCACACGACCAGAATGATGTATAGCTACCTTAAGGAAGGTTATTCCTCTGACTCCCTATAAACATATATCTTCCGACCATTGTAACCGAGAGCTTTCTTTAGCAATGCAGAAGCACTTTATACAGTAGATATGATAATATATAAGATTCATGTTTAGACTCTTTCCTTCTACCCTTAATTCTCATAGTTTTTATTTGTATAATTGTTTGGTTGTAATGGCTATGAGTTTCCCTACTGGCCATTAATTGTTAACTTTAACTTTTCTAATTATAGGGTATGCCATTTCATCTTGCATTAGGATGGCTCTATATTTATTTGGGATGTTATGGGCTTCAAAATCTTGATTTCCTAATTTTTCTCCATCTTTAGCTAACCTATCTACAGCTTGATTGCAATTTTTAAAAATATGTTCTATACTGCCATTTAATTCTATTACTAGTTGGTTAATTTCCTCTATCTCATTTATATATTTCCATAGCGATTTATGGCCTTTAATTATTCCTACTAAAGTTAATGAGTCAACTTGAATTTGTATATTTTTTATGTTTTTAATTTTGCATAATCATAGACCTAACAGGAGAGCAAGAATTTCCACTTGTAGAGGTGTATTTGCTATCTAATTCTTAGTGAATCCCCATAGCATCTTACCTTCGGAATCTCTCAGTATTCCTCCACCTCCAGCTATACCCGTTTCACTTTTGAAACTCCTGTTAGTATTAAAAGCCAAGTAGTTTTTTGAGGGTTTATTCTAGTGGTTGTTCATAAACTTTAAAGGTTAAAGTTTTAAAAATTTTAATTGCCATCTATCTGTATAATCTTTATTTTTTTATATATATAAGATTGTTTAACAAGGAAACTTATGATATAATAATTATTTCTTTTTTAATATTTCTCTCAATATCTTCTATTTTCATTTTTATATTCTTGTACTGACTTTTGTTTCTGGCTTTCCATATGCACCATAGTACCATACGACCAAGGGTCGGATGGTGGTTTGGAGCCATTTTTGGGCAAGTTTGACTTTAGTTGCCTTTATCCATTTTTGAATTCTACTTTTAAGGGTTTGATTTCTACATTTCAAGCCCATTTCTTTTTCAAAATTTTCCCATATCCTTGAGGCTAATTTTCCTTGTGATAATAGATGATCCAAGGATTCTATATTTATTTTGCAACATTCACATCTAGAAGTTAGAATTATGCCTTTTTTGTATGAGTATGTCTAATGGGATAATGTTAGATAGTGTTTTCCATAAAAATAGGTATGTTTTAAATGAGTTATTATTGTTCTAGCACCCTTTCCACACTTCTTGTGAAGATTTTTTATTCCTAACTAGATTTTTATCTGATTTTAAGGAGAATATACCTTCCTCATTTAGTTTCCATTTCTAGCCAAACTTAGTTAAACCTGAGTGCTTATCTACTACTTCTTTTAGCTTTAGTGTTGGTTTCCATATTTGAGATTCATTGTTTAACTTTTTTATCTTGTTTGTCATTATTAACTAAGTATTTAGATCTCATATATCTTGCCCAGAGATTGTTGTTTTCTTTTATCCACCACCATCTCTTGCATACTCAAGCTTTCACTATATGTTCTAAACTAGAGAATCCAAGGCCCACTTCCTTTTTGGAAAGCATAGGTATTTCCATTTCACCCAGGGTAGTTTATGTGTATTATTCTTCTTGCCCCAAAGGAAATTAGCTAATTGTTTTACTATTTTTTTATAAAGTATTTAGGTGGCTGCATAATTATTAAATTTTGTATTAGTAGACTTTGTAGTACAAGTGTGATGAGGGTAATTCTCCCACTCGTGTTTAGTGATTCAACCTTCCATTCCGCTATCTTGTTCCTAAGCTATTCTAAAAGGAAGTCTACGTGGTCTGATTTAAATCTTCCTTCATATAATGGACAACCAAGATACAAGATAGCTCCTTTCTCATAAGAGAATCCTATGTTTTCTTTTAGTTTGTGAATAAGGCTGAGATGTGCATTCTTTGAAATTTTAAGTTGACATTATTTCTGTTTAACTTTAAGCTTGTTTCTTCTTCCATTGTTTGAAAATTTTACATTAAGTTCTTTATAGATTTTTTATTCCCATCTATGAATAGTATGATGTCATCTGCATATGCCATACACCTTATCTGCAGAGAGTCTTTATGTTGCCTATAAGGAAGTATATCACCTCTACTCATTTTGCTTTTTAAATATCCTATAAATAATTCTAGGTATATATTATAGAGTATGGGAGATAAGGGATCTCATTGTCTAAACCCTCGAGTAGGTTAAAACTTTTTTTCTTTATCCCCATTTATGATAATCTTAAACCAAGTGTTTGATATGCATCGAAACATTAAATCTACCCAGGCTTTTGCAAACTCCATTTGCCTCATGGTAAAACATAAAGCTTGCCAGTCTACTCTATCAAAGGCATTCGATAGGTCTAGTTTAAATATAACATTATGACCTCTAGTTTTGTATGATAAATCTTTTCATGAATTTTTTAGCTAGGCATATATTTTCTATAATTAGTCTATTTTTAATAAAACATGTTTGTTCATTTGATATGTTTTTAGGATGTACAAGTCCTACTATATTTTCAAATAGTTTTGCTAGAATTTTATAAATCGAATTGCATAGACTAATAGGATGATAATCTTCTCCTTTTAATAGGGGTTTTCTTCTTAGGAATAAAAACTATATGGGTTAATGCCCACCTTTTGTTAATTTCTGCACTACAAAAGAACCAACTAATGACCTGAATAATTTCTATCTTAATGATATCGTAGTAGCCTTGAAGATATTCCATCCATCTGGACCTACTGCACTATTTTTTTCCATGCTATAAATAGTTTTTTTTGATTTATTCCTCTTCTAGAAATTCCATTAGGTTCTTATTATCTTCTTCATTAATTTTGTTATTTATGTTTTGCAAAAGGTTTTGTCCTTTAATAAAACCTTTACCGCATAAAAGTTTTTTATATATATCTTCTAGCGAGTCTTTGATTTCTTCTTTATTTTCTAACCATATTCATTCATTATTTTTTATTCCTATAATTTTATGTTTTTGATTCTTTATTTTTGAGAGAATCTGAAAGAATTTAGTGTTTTGGTCTCCTTCTTTTATCCATTTTACTTTTGCTCTTTGTTTCCAAATAATTTCTTCCTTGTTTAATTTTAGTTTGAGTTCACTTTGTGCTTTATTAAGGGCATAGAGATTGTACGTACTCTTATCTTTTTCATATGTCTCTTCTAATATATTGATTTTTTTTCTATTTCTAAAATACCCTTATTAATATTACCAAACTTATTTTTGTTCCACTTTATTAGACTTATTTTTAACTATTAAGTTTTGTCATGAGAATCTGGTTTGGTTTGTCACTTACTGGTTGTGAGCAAGTTTAGTTCACAATGTTTTAGAAGTCTTCATGCAGACACCACATATTCTAGAAATTGAAGGATATATTTTTGGGTTCTATATTTAGAAAATTAATAAGTAGTGGCTTGTGGTATGAACATGTGCTTTTCAAGTGTTTGACTCTTATATTTCCAAAAGAGTCAATCCATATGGCTTTAAAAAGGATTCTATATAGTCTAGACCATAAAGCTCCTTTCTTCTTGCGGTTATTAGTCCAGGTGTAGTTTGAGCCTAAAATATTTGCCTCTAGTAGGTTGCAGCTATAGATAATTTCATTAAAGTGTTCACTAACTTGCGTATTCATTGGTCTCCCACATTTTTCTCTGATGTATTTCTGATCGTGTTAAAGAAACCTCCTATTATCCATTGGGGGTTTTTTACTGAAATATCCTCCATGATTTTCCATAGTTCTTTTCTTTTTTTTTTGAATTATTTGCATAGACTACTAGAATTATGCCTTCTATGCCTTTATTTATGCTGAGATTAATAATTTGGTTGTATTCTTGAGTGTTAGTAATATCTATGCAGTTTTTTCACTTGATCATATTCTACTCACTATATTGGAGAAAGCTTTACTAAATCCTAGTTTGTTCTTTATATTTCCAAATTGACTTGTATCCACCATTGGCTCTACTAACTTTAGCAGTGAAATGTTACACTACAAGATTCTGTTGATTTAGCATGGATTTTTCCGTCACTAAATAAAAAAATCAATCGCTAAATATATTAGCAATGGATTTGCGATGGAAAAAATTCAGTCAATAAAATGTTCCTCGCTAAACTTTGCGACGGAAATTTTAGTTGTCGCTATATTAGCGATGGATTTAAATTTTCCATCGCTATGTTTAGCGACATAATTTGATTTTCCATCGTGTAATTTTGCAATGAATTTTAATTTTGTGTCGCTAATTTAATTTCTTGTATACTTTTCGAGTAATTTTAGCGATGAAATTTTCCGGCGTTAAAATTTAATTTCTATCTCTAAAAAAAATTTTAATTTAAAATTTTTTTTATATTAATTACAAAATTACTCCAACATATTTAATTTTTAAATAATTAAAACCATAATAATAAAAAGCGCACATTCATCGGAAAAAAATATTAATTTAGTATATTGTTTAAAATAAAAGCAATACAAATAACTTACATTAATTTTGTTTGCAATAATTAAAAAAACTCTTAACACAATAACTAGTTCATATCATCATCAAGAAAAAACTAGCTCATAATCTAAAGATCATGATCATGAACTGGAGATGATTATGGGGGTGTAGAAGCTGGATTGGTAGGATATGGATGTTGGGCATTGGATTGAGACTGTGCGTTAAACATACATTCAATGTGCTCCATATTTTGTTGAAATTGTTGTTCTAACTACTCTTTAAACAATCTCACATCTTCATTAATTTTGAGTTGAAGTTCTTGAACTTCTACTCTCACCCTCTGCCCAACAACTTCATTCACACACTGTGTAAAATATTCATCAAATGTAAAATCATACGCTAAGTGGTAGAGGAACTCCTAAAAATATATTGGAAAATACTGACACCTAAGAGCCAAGGCCATACACTCGCCTCTTGTTCTCACCTCCAATCGCTTGTAGATATAACTGGCTCATGTTAACCTTTATAGGGCTCTATTGAATCCTCCTCAGACTGAGAAGCAGTGGCAACCATGGTTTCCACGACATCTTATATTTAATTCATTATAAATTTAATAATTATTTAAGAATAATTGTTGTGTTTTTTAATAAAGCAAAATTGAAATCTTGCATTGATGTCCTTAGATCTTGTGTCAATGAAAGGACCATCTTTATTGGTGTGCATCTTCTTGAACACTTTAAATGGCATGGAAAGGGAGGGTTTTCATTTCAATTCCTTTTCCTACCAAAATTAATTACTTCAAAGAAGATGATAAGATGATGAGGAAATGTTTTTTTTTAAATATTTTTAAAATTCTTACCAAATCAATATAATGTTGAATTATGGATCTAGAGCCACCTATATGTGTGGAAAGACCAGTGTCGGGTCCTCCCTTTTCTGTACGATGATTTTTAGCAGCTTGCACAACCAATGTTGTTGTCACTATACATCTTCTGGTATATTATCTTCTTTTTTCCCTTCGATTCATATCTTGCACAACCAATCCCTATATCGCTTTCCTGTCACCATATAAAATGTTCTCTTGACTGATGCATCATTTGAATCATCCCAGTTACATGTTTTTCAAAAAAATATATATATATATTTCAACAAATAAAAATCTATAACCACGTACAGTACTAGTAGCACAATGTGATTTTGAAATAACACAATATTAACATGTTTAAATGATCTCAAACCATCTTTTCTGTTGTATGTTGCACATGAAAAAATGACAAGGGGCTTAAAATGTTGAAATATAAAAATGTAGTTACTCTTATTGCTACTGCAATCGTTTTATCTCTAATCTTAGACCAATAGATCAACAAATAATCCAATATTTTAACTTTATAAGCAAAAACATCATCATGTATCATAACTTTTAAAGGGAGAGTAGAATAATAACTAGAAGCAATATGTTCTATTTCATGTTAATATCCCACTGTAACCAGTCTGAAAAAATTAAAGAAAGAGGGAGCAAATCTAAATGAGATACTACACCATCATACCAAACATCTATAGAATCTCTTTACTAACACTTATGTGATCTTATTAAGCACAACAAAAGTTCAGCTCCTTACAGCATTTAGGTTACCTTATCAAGTTATGTGTCTCTTTTTGCCATTGTTTATAAAAATTTAATATTTTATATCCTTCAATTGCCTAGACCACCTATTGGCTTTTCAATATTTTATCAAATGAATACTTCACCACCTATTGCTGCTTGCTTAATATTGTATCAAATGAAACTAAAGGCTATTCATTCAAGTTTTACAATATGTATGGATTCATAGTTGTTCAGAACTAAACTTACACTGCATTATTTTAAGCTTAGCTACCAAAAACCAACATAACATAGGCTGCAAAAAACACAACAAAATTTCCATCATATTCAAACACTTACACTTTCACCACATTTGATAGGTGATTCAATATAGATGCAACAACCCAAGAAAATAGCATTTAGTTCACATAGATACATTAAAAGAATATTGTCAAGTGTGCAATGGTAACAAGAGAACAATTACATATGAAATACCTTAAATTTGTCCCAATAGAACTCCTTAGTGTTGGCAAATATCAACTTCCATGTTGCACCCTCCTTTTCTAGTTTATGCTTGAAAATCTTAGTAACGTCCGTTGAAGCACTTGGAATAAATCTATTCCAAAAATTACAAAATAATATTAAATGTTAAATCTCATATAAAATAAATTATCTTGTAAAGCAACCAACCAAAATACAATAAGTGGCATAATGAACATTTTAAGCAAACGTGGTCTCCCTATCAACTATTTCTATATTCTTTCTCCGTGTGGTACCACATGTGGTTGATGACCCAGCTGGTGCTGATGCGGTAGAAGACTCCAGATCAGTTTGTGGGGCAAGTGGTGGTAAGTTCTCCACATTGAAGCTAGGTGTCAAACCTATAGCAGGTGGGGGGCAATGCTTGTAGGTAGGCTGGCTGGTGCAGATAGTTTAGTTGCCGCCGCCCCACGACCTGTAGAATTAGCTATGCTCCTTACTGAATGGCCACCTCTAATACCTTTAAAGAACATAATTACAAAACAATACATTTATAATGAAAATGCCTACTATAAAGTACATACATATGCAAGAAAAAATACTAGTAAGCTTTGAAAAATATATGTGAAACAAACAATACCCTGATTAAAAAAATATAATCTAATAAACTTTGAAAAGAACAAATCATTAAACTTTGTATGGTTGAACCTTTAACAACTTATAATCTAATCTTGAATTCAAGATATATAATGTAACTTCAAATTGCAATCAGGACATACATATTAACCTGATTTCAACATATAATATTAAAAAAACTTGTCATTGATATAATGGTGTAGTTTTATTTTCAGTCCATTTAGCAAACTAATTTAAAATTTAATAATTTCATGTATGCAACTAATTAACAAATGGTAAACACATAAACTAGTCACAATTGCATCACTAAAAAATCAAATAATCAATCAACACAATAAATAGATGAATACATACCTTAATAAATTAGACACTGAATTGGATGCAGAACAGACAGAGAGAAGAGAGTGGAAAACACAGCTCCAACAATAGCTTATGTTTGGTTTTTTAGGAGAGATTAAAACCCTATAATGTGACGTTGAAACAAAGCAAGTCAACTACTTGACATTGAACATCGGTATTAAAAATGAATAAATTTGAACCATGAATATTTTATAATTACAATACAAGATATTTCTTATAAGTTTACTGCCTCACAATGACAATAAGCCCTACTCTTTGAGCCAATCTGCTGTTTAACCTTTTACTTTTAAAAAAATTTGAGCAAGTAAACTATTTTAGTTTATGATTGTAGGCAAACCCTTATAAACGAATGCATATACAGGAAGCTTTTATTAATTTGGACAACTATGTTAATGCAAATACAAATTAAAAATGCAGATACTACATAACAAGCACAACTGTAGTCATTAGTTATAATCAGTAGGTTAAATAGAAAAAGTGAAAATAAAGCATGTTAGTAAAAATTTCCAGAAACTTAGAATATAGACAACAACATAATATGACACAGACATAAGATAATATACACTTATACACACTTGGCATGAATTTCAAGGTGAATTGTTTTCAAACATAAAGCACTCTTCTTTCACCACCACATCTCCTTCCCACTATATTGGCCCAAGATTTTCATTAACAAAAATAGCCAACCACTTACCACACAAAACTTTGCCGAACAATATTTTCCCTATATCTACCTTTGGATGATAGCTTGTGGCTTCATGCTTCCACTTATATATCACTCGATGAAGAAGTTTCAATGCCAAAATATAATAAAAAAATAAAAAAAATAAATGCAAGAACTAATTGCAAGTTTCAACCAAAAATTCATAGCTTATTCTATTCCATGTTATAGGATTTTGGGGTAGTTTTTTTTAACATTTAGGTCATAATTTTGTTTAAAGAAAAACCATACACAATATCATGGGACACCTAGCTATCAATTGAATGTTGCCTTTTTGGTGAGGGTTTGAAGAAATACATTCACAATGTATCAATACTGACTTCAATCAATTGTTCTATCCTTGAAGGCCCTTCCTCCCAATAACTAATTAAGCTACATGAGGGAGAGAAATATAAGTTTGATAATGTTTCTTGCCTCCATACTGAGGCAAAATATGCAAAATGAAGAAGAACAACATACCAGCAAAATAAAATCAACTGGGTTAGAGTTAGACATCCCTGATTTAGGTAACAACCCAAATTGGTGCTGCGAATTCTATTAGCACAGGATTTTTTGCAAGCAAACACACAAAATTTTTCTAAGCAGAATAGAAGAAAATGATTGTGATGTTGTTGATGGTGGTGACTGAAGATGATGATGATGCAGTGGGGCATTGATGGCCTGCAGTGATGGGCAACAATTACATTTGATTGGAATGGCTTTGGGAATTTAGGCTGCTGTATAAACAAAAACTGATGAAAATAAGTTGTTAGGTTTAGGTTAAAGTGACTTATGAGATTTTGCAAAAAAATCCCGTAAAGTGACTTAGGGAAGCTCAAAATTAGCGATGGAACTAAAAATCCATCATATTTCAAACTTTATTTTTTTTACTAAAATACTAAAAGTTTCATAGCGACGGAACTAAAAATCTATCACTAATATAAAAATGGAACTGATAATCCGTTGCTAATATAATGAAGGAACTAATAATTTATCACTATCTAATAGCTCCCACCAACTTCTCGCCTTATTTTGGTGATGGAATAGTATCCATCGATAATTCGCTAAGTTGGTTTTCCATCACAAATCCATCACTAATTTATAATGGATAAAATTCATTGCTAAATTTCATTGCTAAATTGGAAATTTTTTGTAGTGTTATAGAGATTTATCATTTTCTTTAGTCTATTTAAGGATGGAGTGTTGGCTATTACCTGAATGTTCTAGAATAAGTAACTAAACATTATTCGAGAATTTTAATTGGGCTCTTGTTTTACCCTTTGATTCATATGTTAAATTTAAAAGTTATTTTTTTTGTATTTCTAGTTTTTTTACTAGGTCTGGTTCTTGTGATTCTTTATCATTAAGCATTTTATCCATTTGTATACTTATAATATATAAGTCCTATATAACCTTTCCTATATTATAGACTATCATTCTACTTTTTACTATATAAATATCATCTTTAGAATAGATCATGTTTTAAATTTCTATTTAATTTGTATGTTATTATAGGATTTAAAGGATTCAGAATTTGAACCCATTTAAGAAGTAGTAAAACATTCTTTTGTATTTTTTATTTGTTTTATCTTTGGTTTTTTAGTTCTAATCACTATCTCTTTAATTTTATCCATCATTGTTATTATTTTTTCTTTTTTCGAAGCATCAACATCCTGTGCATGTGGTTGTACAGGGTCTATGTTAGTTCCTATGGCAGAAGCCTTAAAAGCAGAGGCTTATGGACCATCAATTTGTATGTCTTCCTCATTAGTTTCTTTTTGGGTTTCCATTTAATCTTCCTTTCTGACCCAAACCTCCTTCCTCTATGTTTCTTTTTGATTTTTAATTATTGTTATACATTTTTCCATTTCATGTCCCTTTTTTACATGCATTATAGTAGGTAGGAAGTGCTTCTTGAATTATAGGTTGCCAGAAGCTTACTTCCTCATTTTGGCCAATCCATATCCTATTTTGTGATAGAGAATTGAAGAATAAATTTAATACAAACTCCTGCCAACCTAGGCCGTGAGTAATTGGTCATGGCTTCATCCAATAACAATAGTTTTCCGATGAGATTAGAGATGGAGAAGAGTGCAGTTTTATTAAATAAATGAATAGGAAAAAGGGAAAGAAAAAACCAAACTAACATAAGAGGGTTTTTTTCATTGCTATTAAAATTGGGTACTCAATTTAATACTCGCATTAGGTAACGCAATATATTCCAGGTCTCCTTCATCCACAGATGCAGGAAGTCCACTTTGTGAATAGGTGTACCAAAACGTGCTTGCCATCAATCATTCCTAGCTTAATCAAAACTTTGAGTTTTAAAGAGGAGAAGAAGTCTCTTATCTTTTCAATTCATGGTCATCCATGAGAAAACTTCGAAATAAGATTGTATTTTTGAAGAAAAAAGAAGCTTTCAATTTTTTGAGGGGAAAAATATTGTGGGTTCCATATTTTTATTCGAAAATTATTTATTGAGGGGTGCGGTTAATTGATAAGTATTGGAAAATGATTTCATATAAGCAACATAATCATTTTCGTTAATTTCAGCTCGAATTCATGACTTTCTTCCCAAAATCAAAACTTTGTCTCTCTAGAATTTCAACTCTCTCTCAAGAACTTAGAGCTACTAGAAAACTACTCATTTATTATTATTCTGATATTTCTTATTCTTCTTATTCTTCTTTTTATTTTTATTCTTTTTATTCTTCTTATTAATTTTATTATTCATATTATTCTTATCATAATTATTCTTCTTATTTTAATAATTCTTTTTATTTTTTTTATTCTTCTTTTTTTTGTTCTTATTCTTTTTATTTTTATAACTCTACTTATTTTTTTTACTTTTATCCTTCTTCTGATTCTACTTATTATTTTATTCTTTTTTTTCTTCTTATTCTTCATAATATTCTTCTACTTCTTCTTCTTTTATTCTTTTTTTCTTATATTTCTTATTCTTCTTATTCTTTTTATTCATCTTATTCTTCTTATTTTTCTTATTCTTCTTATTTTTTATTCTTATGATTTAAAATAATAATTTTCAAGGAGTTCCCACAATACAATATTTTCGTATTCTTTTTATTCTTCTTATTCATTTTATTTTACATATTCTACTTCATATTCTCATTCTAATTAATCTTTTATTATTATTATTTTTGTTATATTCTTTTTTTCTTATTCTTCTTAATCTTCTTATACTTCTTATTCTACTTAATCTTCTTAATCTTTTTATTCTTATTATTCTTATTATTCTTATTATTCTTATTATTCTTATTATTCTTTTTATTCTTTTTATTATTCTTATTGTTCTTATTGTTCTGATTATTCTAATTCTTCTTATTCTTCTAATTATAATTGTTATAATTAATCTTCTAATTCTTCTTATTTTTATTATTCTTCTTATCTTCGTATTCTTCTTTTCTTATTATTTTTATTATTCTTATTATTCATTATATTATTATTATTCTTCTTCTTCTTATTCTTCTTGTTCTTCTTATTCTTATTATTCTTCTTATTCTTCTTATTTTTTTATATTCTTCTTATTCTTCTTATTCTTCTTATTCTTCATATTCTACTTATTCTTCTTATTCTTTTTATTCTTCTTATTCTTCTTACTCTACTTATTCTTCTCATTCTTCTTATTCCTCTCATTCATATTATTTTCTTATTATTACTATTCTTTTTATTCTTCTTATTCTTTTTAGTGTTCTAATTCTTTTTATACTTTTTATTCTTATTATACTTTTTTTCTTCATATTTTTCTTATTCTACTTATTCTTCTCATTCTTCTTATTCTTCTCATTCATATTATTTTCTTATTATTACTATTCTTTTTATTCTTCTTATTCTTTATAGTATTCTTATACTTTTTATACTTTTTATTCTTATTATACTTTTTTTCTTCATATTTTTCTTATTCTACTTATTCTTCTTATTCTTCATTTTCTTCTTATTTTTATTCTAGTTATTCTTCTTTTTCTTCTTTTTCTTCTTATTCTTCTTATTCTTATTATTATTCTTCTTATTCTTCCTATTCTTCTGAATCTTATGATTATTCCGATTCTTCTGATTTTTCTGAATCTTCTGATTCTTCTAATTCTTCTGATTCTTATAAGTCTTGTGATTCTTCTAATTTTTATGATTTTTATGATTCTTATGATTCTTCTGATTTTTCCATTGTTCTTATTGTTTTTATTATTCTTATTCTTCTAATTCTTATTATTCTTCTTATTCTTCTTATACTTTTTATTTTCTAAATATTCTTATTCTTCTTATTCTACTTATTCTTTTTATTCTTATGATTCTTCTCATTCTTCTCATTCTTCTTATACTTCTTATTATTCTTATTGTTCTTATTGTTCTTATTGTTCTTATTCTTATTATTCTTCTTATTTTTCTTATTCTTCTTTTTTCTTCTTATTCTTCTTATTCTTCTTTTTCTTCTTATGCTTGATATTCTTCTTATTCTCTTTATGATTCATATTCTTTATATTCTCCTTATTCTTCTTATTATTCTAATTGTTATTATTCTTCTTATATTTTTTATTCTTCTTTTTCTTCTTACTCTTCATATTCTAATTTCATTTTATTCTTTCTTATTTACTTTCATTCTTCTTATTCTTCTTTATATTCTTAATATTCTTATTCTTATTATTTTTCTTATACTTCTTTTGCTTCTTATACTTCTTATTCTTCTTTTTCTTCTTACTCAATCTAATCTTCCTATTCTTCTTATTTTTTTATTCTTTTTATTCTTCTTTTTATTTTTATTATTAGTATTATTTTTATTCTTATTATTTGTTTAGTCTTCTTATTCTTCTTATTATGCATATTCATAATATTCTGTATATTCTCCTTATTCTTCTTATTCTTATTATTTTTCTTATTTTCATATTCTTCTAATTATTGTTATTCTACTTATTCTTCTAATTCATCTTATACTTTTTATTCTTCATATTCTTCTTATTCTCCATATTCTTCTTATTATTCTTATTCTTCTTATTCTTATTATTCTATTTAATTTTTTTATTGTTTTTATTCTTATTAATTTTTTTATTCTTCTTATTCTACTTATATTACATATATTTTTATTCTTTTTATTCTTTTTTATTCTTCTTATTCTTTTTAATCATCTTAATCTTTTTATTCTTCTTATTCTTCTTATTTTCTAATTCTTTTTATTCTTCTTTATATTCTTATTCTTTTAATTCTTTTTATACTTCTAATTTTTTCTCTTCTTATTCTCATACTAATTATTATTATTATTCTTATTCTTATTCTTCTTAGTATTTTTCTTTATGTTTTAATTATGTTTATTCATCTTATTCTTCTTATTTTTCTTATTCTTCATATTCTTCTAATTCTTCTTTTTCTTTTTATTCTTTTATTCTTATTTTTCATCATTTTCTTTTTATTTTTAATATACTTTTCATTCTTATTCTTATTATTGTTATTCTTATTTTTCTTCTAATTTTTCTAATTCTTCCTATACTTTTTATTCTTCTTATTCTTCTAATTTTGTTTATTCTTCTTATTCTTCATATTCTTTTTTATTCTTCCTATTCTTCTTATTCTTCTTTTTCTTCATATTCTTCTTATTCATCCAATTCTTATAATTCTATTTATTCTTCTTTATATTATTATTCTTCTTATTCTTCTATTTTTTCTTATTCTTCTTATTCTTTATTTTCTTCTTTTTCATCTTTTTCTTCTTATTCTTCTTATACATTTAATTCTGGTTATGCTACTTATTCTACTAATTATTGTTATTATTTTTATTCTTCTTATTTTTTTAATCTTCTTATTCTTCTTAATTTGTTATTCTACTTATATTTATTATTTTTCTCATTCTTCTATTCTCTTTATTCTAATTATTCTTCATATTTTTTTTATTCTTATTATTCTTTTTATATTACTTATTCTTCTAATGGTAGTTATTCTTCTTTTACTTCTTATCCTTCTTATACTTATTATTATTTTTATTCAACTTATAATTTTTATTCTTTGAATATTCTTTTTTTATTGTTAATCTTATATATATTATACTTCATATTCTTTTTATTCAAATATTTCTTCTTATTATTCATGTTCTTAATATTCTTCTTATTCTTTTTATTCTTCTTATTCTTCTTATTCTCTTTATTATCCTTATTCTTCTTATTCGACATATTCTTCTTATTCTTCTTATTCTTTTTATTCTAATTATTCTTCTAATTCTTGATATTCTTTTTATTCTTCTTATTCTTCTTATTCTTGTTTATTCTTCTTATTCCTCTTATTTTTTGTATTGTTCTTATTCTTCATAGACAACTTATTCTTCATATACTACATATTCTTCATATACTACTTATTCTTCTTATTCTTATTATTCTTATTATTCTTCTTATTTTTTTTTATTCTTCTCATTATTATTCTTCTTCATAGACAACTTATTCTTCATATACTACTTATTCTTCTATTTCTTCTTATTCTTCTTATTCTTTATATTATTTTTATTCTTCTTATTCTTTTTATTCTTATTATTCTTCTTATATTTCTTATTCTTCTTATTCTAATTATTCTACTTATTCTTCTTATTCTTCTTATTTTTCTTATTCTTCATTTTCTTCATATTTTTTTATTTTTTGTTTTTCTACATATTCTTCATATTCTTCATATTCATTTAATTCATCTTATACTTTTTATTCTTCTTATTCTATTTATTCTCTCTATTCTTCTTATTGTTATTATTCTTCTTATTCTTTAATATTTTTATTCTTCTTATTCTTATTAATTTTATTATTCATCTTATACTAAATAATTTTTTTATTATATTTATTCATTCTTATACTTTTTATTCTTCTTATTTTTATTAATCATCTTAATCTTCTAATTCTTCATATTTTTCTTATTCTTCTTATTTTTTAAGTTTTTTTCTTCTTTTTCTTTTATTATATTTATTATTTTTATTCTTCTAATTCTTCTTTTTTTTTATTTTTAATTCTTCATATAATTGTAATTCTTCATTTTCTTCCTATTCTTATAATTCTTCTTATTCTTATGATTTTTCTTTTTGTTCTTATTATTTTTATTATTTTTTTGTTATTATTTTTCATATTAATCTTATTCTTTTTATTTTTTTTATTCTTCTTAATCTTCTTATTCTTCTTATTCTGCTTATTCTTCTTATTCTTCTTATTCTACTTATTCTACTTATTCTTCTTATTCTTCTTATTCTAATAATTCTTCTGTTTCTTCTGATTCTTCTGATTGCTCTGATTGTTCTAATTCTTCTGATTGTTCTTATTCTTCTGATTCTTCAAATTCTTGTGATTCTTCTGATTCTTATGATTCTTATGATTCTTCTGATTCTTCTGATTGTTTTGATTGTTCTTATTCTTCTTATTATTTTTATTCTTCTTATTCTTATTATTCTTCATATTCTTATTCTTCTTATTCTTCTTATTCTTCTTATTCTTCATATTCTTCTTATTCTTCATATTCTTCTTATTCTTCATATTCTTCATATTCTTCTTATTCTTCTGAATAATATTATTATTCTTATTCTTATCATTCTTCTCATTCTTCTCATTCTTCTAATTCTTCTTAATCTTCTTATTGTTCATATTGTTCTTATTCTTCTTATTATTCTTATTTTTTTATTATTCTTATTATTTTCATTCTTCTCATTCTCTTAATGCTTGATATTCTTCTTATTCTTCTTGTGCTTCATATTCTTCTAATTCTCCTTATTCTTCTTATTGTTCTAATTGTTTTTATTCTTCTTATCTTTGTTATTGTTCTTATTCTTCTTACTCTTCATATTCTTTATTTTCATTTTATTCTTTCTTATTTTTTTCATTCTTCTTATTCTTCTTAATATTCTTATTTTTATTATTCTTCTTATAATTTTTATTCTTCTTATTCTTCTTATCCATCCTAATCTTTCTATTCTCCATATTTTCTTATTATTATTATTATTATTATTATTATTCTTCTTATTCTTTTTATCCTTTCTATTCTTTTTATTCTTTTTATTCTTCTTATTCTTTTTATTCTTTTTATTCTTATAATTATTTTGGTCTTCTTATTATTCTTATTCAGCTTATTCTTCTTATTCTTCTTATTTTTCTTATTCCTCATATTCTACTAATTCTTGTTATTTTTCTTATTCTTCTTATTCATCTTATTCTTCTAATTCATCTTATACTTTTTATTCTTTATATTCTTCTTATTCTCTATATTCTTCTTATTGTTCTTATTCTTCTTATTCATATTATTCTACTTATTTTTTTATTCTTTTTATTCTTCTTAATCTTCTTATTCTTCTAATACTACATATTCTTTTTATTTTTTTTATTCTTTCTTATTCTTTTTAATCATCTTAATCTTTTTATTCTTCTTATTCTTATTATTCTTCTTATTTTCTAATTCTTTTTATTCTTCATTATATTCTTATTCATATAATTCTTTTTATACTTATAATTTTCTTTTCTTTTTATTATTATAATTATTTTTATTATTATAATTCTTCTTATTATTCTTATTTTTCTTTATCTTTTTATTATATTTATTTTTCTTATTCTTCTTATTCTTCTTATTCTTCTAATTCTTCTAATTCTTCTAATTCTTCTTAATCTTCTTTTTCTTCTTTTTTCTTTTTCTTTTTCATATACCTTTTCTTATTTTTATTATTATTCTTATTATTATTATTCTTATTATTCTTCTAATTAATCATATACTTTTTATTCTTCTTATTCTTCTAATTATTTTTATTCTTCTTAGTCTTCATATTCTTCTTATTCTTTCTATTCTTTTTATATTTCATATTTATATATTCTTCCAAATCTTATTATGCTTATTATTCTTCTTTGTATTATTATTCTTCTTATTCTTCTTATTATTTTTATTCTTTATTTCTTCTTATTCTTCTTATTTTTCTTATTCTTCTTATTCTTCTTATTCTTCTTATTCTTCTTATTCTTCTTATTCTTCTTATTCTTCTTATTCTTCTTATTCTTCTTATTCTTCTTGTTCTTCTTATTCTTCTTATTCTTCCTTTTCATTTAATTCTGGGTATGCTACTAATTCTACTAATTATTGTTATTCTTTTAATTCTTCTTATTTTTTAATTTTCTTATTCTTCTTAATTTGTTATTCTACTTATATTTATTTTTTTTATCATTCTTTTTATTCTCTTTATTCTTATTATTCTTCATATTCTACTTATTCTTCTAATGGTCGTTATTCTTCTTTTACTTCGTATCCTTCTTATACTTATTATTATTTTTATTCAACTTATACTTTTTATTCTTTGTATATTCTTTTTCTCTTTATTCATCTTATATATATTATACTTCATATTATTCTTATTCATCTATTTCTTCTTATTCTTTTTGCTCTTAT
Organism: Sapria himalayana; assembly: GCA_029783825.1. Taxonomy (NCBI): domain Eukaryota; kingdom Viridiplantae; phylum Streptophyta; class Magnoliopsida; order Malpighiales; family Rafflesiaceae; genus Sapria; species Sapria himalayana. Next base: position 79,471 of record JAREIK010017639.1, read on the forward strand.
TATTTTTATTATTCTTTTTATTCTTCTTATTCTTCTTATTCTCTTTATTATCCTTATTCTTCTTATTCAACATATTCTTCTTATTTTACTTATTCTTTTTATTCTACTTATTCTCCTTATTCTTCTAATTTTCCTAGTTCTCCTAATTCTCCTAATTCTTCATATTCTTTTTATTCTTCTTATTATTTTTATTCTTCTTATTCTTCTTATTCTTTTTATTCTGCTTATTTTTATTATTCTTCATAGACAACTTATTCTTCATATAGTACTTATTCTTCTATTTCTTCTTATTCTTATTTTTTCTTATTCTTCTTATCCTTCTTATTCTTCTTATTCTTTTTATTCTTCTTATTCTTTTTATTCTTATTATTTTTCTTATATTTCTTATTCTTCATATTCTTTTTATTCTTCTTATTCTTCATATTCTTCTTATTCTTCTTTATCTTCTAATCTTATTATTATTATTATATTTATTTTTATTCTTCTTATTCTTTTTATTCTCCTTATTGCTCATTATCTTTTTAATCTCTTAATTTTCATTATTATTCTTATTTTTTTTTATTCATATTTTTCTTCCTATTCTTCGTATTCTTTTTATTCTTCGTATTCTTTTTATTCTTCGTATTCTTTTTAATCTCCTTATTCTTCTTATTCTTCTTTATCTTCTAATTCTTATTATTCTTATTATTCAGCTAATTCTTCTTATTATACTTATTCTTAATATTTTTTTTATTCTTTTTATTCTTCTTATTCTACTTATTCAATTTTTTTTCTCATTCTTCTTATACTTCATATTCATCTTATAATTTATATTCTTCATATTCTTATTTTTCTTCTTATGCTTCATATTCTTCTTATTCTCTTATTATTATTATTATTATTATTATTATTATTATTATTATTCTTCTCAATTTTATTGTTCTTTAAATTCTTCTTATTTTTCTTATTTTTATTATACAACTTATTTTTTTTATTCTTTGTATTTTTTTTTATTCTTTAATTTTTCGTATTCTTCTTAATTTTCTTAATCTTTTTTTTATTCGTATTCTTATTATTCTTATTATTCTTCTAATTATTCTTTTTATTCTTCATATTCTTCCAATTCTTCCTATACTTTTTATTCTTTTCATTCTTTTTATTATTATTCTTCTTTTTTATTATTTTTATTCTTCTTATTCTTTTATTCTTTGATTCTTATTAATCTTTTTAATTTTTTTCTTCTTCTTATTCTTCTTATTTTTATTATTCTTCTTTTTCTAATTATTCTACTTATTCTTCTTATTTTTCTTATTCTTCTTATTCTTCTTATTCTTCATATTCTTTTATTTTTTGTTTTTCTTCTTATTCTTCTTATTCTTTATATTCGTCTAATTCATCTTAATAATTCTTATTTTTCGTATTCTTTTTATTCTCTCTATTTTTCTTATCGTTATTATACTTCTTATTCTTTAATATTTTTATTCTTCTTTTTCTTATTAATCTTTTTATTCATCTTATCCTAAATATTTTTTTTATTCTTTTTATTCATTCTTATCCTTTTTATTCTTTTTATTTTTATTAATCATCTTAATCTTCTAATTCTTCTTATTTTTCTTATTTTCTAAGTTTCTTTTCTTCTTTTTCTTATATTCTTTTAATTCTTCATATTCTTCTAATTCTTCTTTTTCTTTTATTCTTTTAATTCTTCATATTCTTCTAATTCTTCATTTTCTTCCTATTCTTATAATTCTTCTTATTCTTATGATTTTTCTTTTTTTTTCTTATTATTTTTATTCTTCATATTTTTCATATTAATCTTATTCATTTTATTATTATTATTATTTTTATTCTTCTTATTCTTATTATTCTAATTATTCTTCTTATTCTTCTTATTTTTTTTTTATTCTCATTATTCTTCTTATTCTACTTATTCTTCTTATTATACTTATTCTCCGTATTTTTTTAATTCTTCTTATTCATGATTTTTAATATGCATAACTTTTTCATTAGAACTTTGATTTGAATGTTCTTAGACTTAATGCAAAGCCTTTTCAGCCTATATTTCACCCATATATAGCTTGATAAAAATTGAGGTTATATCCTATCCAAAAATAAAGAATATCAGTGACCCTGCTACCGTAATTTCTGCACTGTACTGATTTTCTTCATGATTTTAAACATGCATAACTTCATCATTAGAACTTGAATTTGTGTGTTCTTAAACTCTATGTAAAGCCATTTGAATCTAGAATCCACCCATTAATAGTTGGCTCAGTGTTCAACTCATATTAGATTCGAAAATGGCGAAAAATAGTGGTTATTGATGCTGCTGTTACTGCTACAAATTGCACATTTTCATCAAGGATTGCAACATGCATAACTCCTTCGTTATGACTTTGTTAAAAAATTGCTAAATAAATTTCTTTGAGACTAGAATCTATCCATATATAGCTTGATAAGAGTTGTATTCAAATTAGATTAGAAAATGAAGAAAAATAGTTGTTGCTGCTGCTGCTGCTGCAAGTTGCTCATTTTCTTTAGAGATTTCATCTTGCATAACTCTTCATTAGAACTATGTTATAAATTTTATTAAACTATATATAAAGCTATTTAAGTGTAAAATCCACCCATATATAGTCTGATAAAAATTGAGATCATATCCTCTCCGAAAATGAAAAAAAATTAGTTGCTGCTGAAATTACCGTAGTTTGCTAATGTTTTTCATGATTTTAAACATGTATAACTTTTATATTAGAACTTATATTTGACCTTTTTTAGATTCTATAAAAATAACTTTGAGTCTAGAATTTACCAATATATAGCTTATAAAAATTGAGGTAATATCCTATTCGAAAATGAAGAATATTTGTGGTCATGCTGCTGTAATTACTGTAGTGTGCTGATTTTTTTCATGATTTTAAAAATGTAACTCTTTCATTAAAACATGGATTCTAGTTTTCTTAGAATATATGGAAAGGTTTTTAAGTCTAGAATCCACTCATATATATTTTGATAAAAATTGAGATTATATCTTATACGAAAATGAAGAAAATCAGTGGTCCTGTTGTAGCAATTACTGTAGTGTACAGATTTTCTTCATGATTTGAAACATGCATAACTCCTTCATTATATATTAGATTTGGGTGTTCTTAAACACTATAAAAATCCCATTGAGTCTAGAATCCACTCATTACCAGTTTTCTCAGAGTTCAATTCATATTATATTCAAAAAATGACAAAAAATTGTAGTCGTTGCTGCTACTGCTACTGCTACAAGTTACTCATTTCATAAGAGATTGCAACTTGCATAACTCCTTCGTTACAAAATTGTTATAGGTGTTCTTAGACTCTATATAAAAATGTTTACTCTAGAATCTACCCATATATAGCTTGATCAGAGTTGAGTTCATATTATATTCGAAAATGATAAAAAATAGTTGTTGTTGTTGCTGCTACTACTACTGCAAGTTGCTTATTTTCTTTAAAGATTTCATCTTGTATAAATATTCGTTAGGACTTTCTTATAGGTGTTCTTAGACTATATAAAAATCTATTTAAGTCTATAATACACCCATATATAGTTTGATAAAAATTGAGATAATATCTTATCCGAAAATGAGGAAAACTAGTGGCCCTACTACAGCAATTACTACAATGTACTGATTTTCTTTATGATTTGAAACTTTCATAACTCCTTCATTCGAAATTGGATTTGGTTGTTCTTAGACTCTTTAGAAAATTTTATGAGTATAAAATCTACCCATATATATATTACAAAAATTTAAGGTCATATCCTATTCGAAAATAAAAAAAATCATTTGCTTGCTGCTGCAATTACTACAGTGTACTAATTTTCTTCATGATTTGAAACATGCATAACTCATTCATCAGAACTTGAATTTGTGAGTTCTTAGACTCTATCAAAATATTTTTAAGTATAAAATCCACCCAGTTATAGCTTGTTAAAAATTTATGTAATATCCTATCCTAAAATGAATAAAATCAGTGGCCTTGCTACTGTTATTACTACAATGTGCTGATTTTCTTCATGATTTGAAACATGCATAGATATTTCATCAGAACTTGAATTTGTGAGTTCTTAGACTCTATCAAAATATTTTTAAGTATAAAATCCACCCAGTTATAGCTTGTTAAAAATTTATGTAATATCCTATCCTAAAATGAATAAAATCAGTGGCCTTGCTACTGCTATTACTACAATGTGCTGATTTTTTTCATGATTTGAAACATGCATAAATATTTCATTAGAACTTGTATTTGAGTGTTCATAAACTCTATTGAAATCCCTTTGAGTCTAGAATCGACTCACATATAACATGATCGAAGGTGAACTCATATTGGATTTAAAAATGATGATAAACAGTGGCTGATGATGGTGTTACTGCTACTGCTACAAGTTGCTCATTTTCTTTAGGGATTGCAACTTGCATAACTCCTTCGTTAAGACTATGTTATAGGTATTATTAGACTCTATATAAATCCATTTGAGTCTAGAAACCATATTATATAGCTTCATAAAAATTAAGGACATATCCTATCCAAAAAAAGATTTTCTTCAAGATTTTAAACATGTATAAATCCTTCATTAGAACTTAGTTTTGAGTGTTATTAGAATCTATAAAAATTTTTTTGAGTCTAGAATCCACCCATATATAAATTGGTCAGTGTAAAACTTATATTAGATTCGAATATGAAGAAAAATAGTGGGTGCTGCTGCTGCTACTGCCACTGCTACAAGTTGCTCATTTTCTTCAGGGATTGCAACTTGAATAACTCGTTCATTAGGACACTTTTATAGGTTTTCTTAGATTCTATAAAAAGCCCTTTAATGATATAATCTGCATATATATAGCTTGATCAGTGTTGAAGTTATATTAGATATTAAAAAGACGAAAAATAGTTGTTGTTGCTGCTGCTACTGCTGCATGTTTATTTTCTTCAGAAATTACAACTTGCATAACTTCTTTGTTAGGACTCTTTTATAAATATTCTTAGACTTTATAGAAAGCCCTTTGAGTCTAGAATCCACTCATATATAGCTTGGTAAAAATTTAGGTCATATGCTATCCCAAAAAATGGAAATAAGCGGCCATGCAGCAATAATTACTGTATTATGCTGATTTTCTTAATGGTTTTAAAAATGAAACTTCTTCATTAGAACTTAGATTTGAGTGTTATTAAACTCGATAAAAATTTTTGAGTCTAGAATCCGTCCATATATAACTTGGTTATATTTAAACTCATTAGATTTGAAAATGAAGCAAAATAGTGGTTATTGCTGCTGCTACTGTCACTGCTACAAGTTGTTCATTTTCTTTATTTATTGTAACTTGCATAACTCTTTTTTATTACATATAGTTATTCATAGACTCTATAGTAAGACCATTGAGTCTATAATTCACCTATATATAGCTTGATAACAGTTGAGGTCATATCCTATACGTAAAAATGAAAATCAGTTGCCCAGCAGCTACAATTACTGCAGTATGCTGATTTTTTTTCATTATTTAAACATGCATAACTCCTTTATTAAAACTTGTATTTCAGTGTTATTAGATTCTATTAGAATATTTTTGAGTCTTGAATCCACCCATATATATCTTTTTTTAAAAATTTAAGTCATATCCTATCAGAAAATGAATAAAATCAATGACCTTGTTGCTGCAATTACTGTAGTGTGCTGATTTTCTTCATGCTTTGAAACATGCATAACTCCTTCATTAGACCATGGATTTAAGTGTTCTTAAATTCTATGGAAAGCCCGTTGAGTCTAGAATCCACCCATATATAAATTTTTAAAAATTGAATTTATATTGAATTCTAAAATAATGAAAAATTATGGTTGCTACATGCTTCAACTGCTACTGCTACAAGTTGCTCATTTTCTTCAGGGATTGCAACTTGCATAACTCCTTCGTTAAAACTCTGTTATAAGTGTTCTTAAACTCAATAGAAAGCTCTTTGATTTTAGAATCCCCCCATATATATCTTGATCGATGTTAAATTTATATTAGATTTGAAAATGATGAAAAACAGTTAGTATTGCTACAGTTGCTACTACTGTAAGTTGCTCATTTTCTTCAAAGATTGCAACTTGCATAACTCCTTCGTTAAGAGTCTGTTATAGGTATTATTTGACTCTATATAAACCCCTTTGAGTCTAGAATTTTTCATTTAGTTCTTGATAATAATTGAGCTCATATACTATCAGAAAATGAAGAAAATTAGTGGCCATACTGCTGCAATTACTACAGTGTGCTGATTTTCTTCATGATTTGAAAGATGCATAACTCTTTCATTGAACTTAAATTTGGATGTTTTTTAACTTTATAGAAAGCCTTTTGAGTATATAATCCACCCTTATATAGACTGATCTGAGTTTAACTTATATTTAATTAAAAAATAACGAAAAAAATTGGTTTCTATTGATGCTGCAACTGCTACAAATTGCTTATTTTATTTTGGGATTACAACTTGCATAACTCGTTCGTTAAGAATCTATTATAAGTGTTCTTAAACTCTATAAAAAAAATTTTTTGTCTATAATCTACCCATTTATAGATTATTCAAAGTTAAACTCATATTAGATTTAAAAATTACGAAAAATAGTTATTATTATTATTGCTGCTGCTGCTGCTACTGCTGCTACTGCTGCTGCTACTGCTGCAAGGTGCTCATTTTCATCAGAAATTGCAACTTGCATAACTCCTTCGTTAGGAATCTGTAATAGATGTTCTTAGACTCTATAGAAATCCATTTAACTCTATAATCTCTTCATATATAACTTGATTAAAGTTGAACTCATATTATATTTGAATATGATAAAAAATTGTTGTTGCAGCTGCTGCTATTACTACTGCAAGTTGCTCATTTTCTTCAGAGATTGCAACTTGCATAACTCCTTCGTTAGGACTCTGTTATAGGTTTTCTTGAACTATATATAAATTTCATTGAGTATAGAATCTGACCATGCTAGTTAATAGCATTGGGTACTCGTATATTTCTAAAATTTAGATTAGAGTACCAAGTGTACTAATCACTTGAATGAAATTTATAGGAATATATGAGTTGATTACATGATATAATATGAATTTATGAATTATATGGATATAAGAACATGTGATAGGATTAAATCGAACAAATCTTTTAACATATATAAATTAACATTTTTTAATTATACGATGAAATTGTTGCATTCTCTTAGCAACGATTTGAAATTGCATCATCATAAATGATTAAAGTTATTGTTTTGATTCATTTAGTTAGCTATAGAATACATCCATCAAGTGTATTACAAAAAAAGTTTGAATACACTGGATTGTCCTAGTGGATGGTTTATGAAAGGACATTATTAAAAATGATCATGATTTAATTTAAATTGCAGATATTATGTGTCATTTTGGTGCCTCTGCTCTTATTTGTTTTCTGGGTGCACATTAGGATATATAAATAGTAATGAAATTTGCTAAATCAAGTAGATTATGCATTATTATTTATATATATTATTTAGTGTACTTGGAGAACCACGCTGGGAGGCTACCGAAATGCTTACATAATGAAAATGCAATCTTGATCTTTTTTTTTAACGTAACTTAATTAAAATGGATTAGGACCAAACCTATTGAAGAGAAAAAAACTGTTGGACTAGTGGAGGTGGAGGTGGAGGTGGATGTGTATTAGGTCGCATATCACACATGTAAAAATAACTTTATAGGAACAACAATAAATGGTTAATGAACATAAAAATAATCGAGGACAATCGTGTTTGCTTACTGAATTGAATTTTTTTTGTTACAAGTTAAGGAAGACGATCATGAATCGATATACGAGGGTCGAATAGTCAATGGAATTATTTCTAATGAATAGGGGGATAATGTTGATAAATTTATTGAGTTCACTCTGAAACATCCTGAGTGTATCAATGGTGGAACCGCTATATAGTTTCCTTGCACTTTAGTTAAATGTCAGAATAATAAGTTTTTGAATGTTGAGACTGTGAATGTGCATTTGTATAAAAATGGTTCTGTACCAAATTGCTATGTTTGGATATACAATGTTGAGAAGAAATTCCACCAGAGGTGTTCAAGTTCAGTACGGGTGTTAGTAAGTGAAGCTGATCAAATAGTCTTGGATAATATGATTCACACTACATACCATAGAATGGTTTGTGATGCTGTGTATCCTGAATTCAACCAAGATGAGGAACCTAATGCTGAGGCAAGGAATTTCTATGACATGATTCGAGCTGGAGACAAAACTTTATATGAGAGAAATTCTAAGCATACTCAACTATCTGCAGCCATAAGGATGTTAGAAATAAAGTGCAGACATAGGTGTTCACAGGCATGGTTTGATGATATGTCTAATTTTATTCAAGAACTATTGCCACAATATAATCTGATGTCATTGGATTTCTATAGCACGAAGATGTTATTTAGAGAGTTGTGATTACCCTTACAGGTCATTCATTGCTGTGTGAACTACTATATGATATACCTGGGTGATGACAACGACCTTAATAGTTGTAAAAAATGTGGGCTTGCTCAGTACAAGCAAAAGGTTAGGGGTTCTGGAAATAGATTGTATATACAAAAGTTGAAGTTGTCGTATAAGAATATGCACTATTTCTCAATATCACCTTGGTTTCAGAGATTGTATGCATCAACCGCAACATTTAATGAAATGAGATGGCATTCAGAGTATCATATGGATGATGGTAAGATGTGTCACCCTTATAATGCCTCTGCTTGGAAACATTTTGATGAGTGTTTCCTAGATTTTTCATCTGAAGTTCGAAATGTTAGGCTAGATTTATTGCTGATTATTTTCAGCCATTTGGTTAATTCGGACATCTATATTCTTTGGGGCCTGTGGTGGTGACGGCATATAACTTACCTCCATACTTTATTATGAAGTAGAAATTTGTGTTTTTGACTGTATTAGTGTCGGGGCCTACAAATCCAAAGGAGAAAATAGATGTTTTCTTGTAGCCGCTGATTTCGGAATTAAAAAGTTTGTGAGGTGTTATGGTTCAAACTTATGATATTTCAAAACGGCAAAATTTTCAGATGCACGTTGCCCTAATGTGGACCATCAATGACTTTCCACATATTCTATGATGTCTGGGAGGAGTACTGCTGGTATGTCAGCATGTCCACATTGTATGGAAGACTAATGATTTTAGATTAATTAATAGTGGGAAACAGTCATGGTTTAACAACTATCAGAAGTTTTTACTCATGAATCATCCATATCGATATAACACCAAAGACTTGATTAATAATAGAAAGATTACTAAAAAATTTATGGGGGTTAGATCTGGGGATGAAATTCTACAGGATTTGAATAACAGAGAGTTAAGGAAGGTGATAGATGTTAATGCTGAAGTTGTGAATGCAGTTATATCTAAGACTTGTTGGTGGAATAAGAGAAGCCTTTTTTGGGATTTTCCCTACTTGCGTGAACACTTGCTCAGACACAATCTTAATGTTATGCATATCGAGAAGAATGTGTTTGACAATATTTTTAATACAGTGTTTAACATTCCAGGAAAAGCTAAGGACACATACAAGTCAAGAGATGAGTTGAATAAATATTGTCATCATCCTCAATTTGCACAAAATCTTGTCACCAGTAAATACCATGATGTGCCATTTGTTCTAAATAAATTGTAGATGAAGGATATGCTGGGGTGGGTAAAAAAACTAAGATTTCCAAATTGTTATGATTCTAATCTAGGGAGATGTGTGGATGCGAACAAACTTAAGATGTTTGGCATGAAGAGTCATGATTGTCATGTATTCATGCAAAGGTTGATATCAATAGCTCTTCGAGAATTCCTGTCAAATAAAATATGGGAGCCAATAACTGAGATTTCTTTATTCTTCAAGCAACTGACTTCTTCTTCTTTGACTGATGAGGAGTTGAGGAATCTGGATGAACAAATTCATGTTATTTTATGCAATCTTGAGAAGATCTCCCTACACGTAATTTTTGACTCAATGGAACATCTTGTGCATTAGGCTTACGAAGCTAGGATTGCTGATCCAGTCCATTATCGTTGGATCTATCCTTCAAAAAGGTAATATTAATTCACTCAACTAATTATATATATATATATATATATATATATATATACACACACACACACACATACATGACTTGTAATATTCAATAATCTTTTTGTATATACTTGAGGAAAATAAAGCATATAATCATGAATAAGGTTGAGGTAGAGGGTTCTATATCAATTGGGTATATTATGGTTGAGACAGCCAAATTCACATCATTCTATGTCAAAGTAGGAGATCCAACTCTTCCACCACAGCAAAAGCAGATTGAGGTTTATCTTGATGACATTGTGGATGATGATATGTTTGAAATTTTCAAACCTCCGGGTAAAACAATCGGTACCAAAGGGAAATAGTATCTAGCAGACAATGAATATATTGCAGCTCATCTATATGTCCTAATGAATTATCTAGAGGTTCAACCATTAATATAGTAAGAAGTTGCTAAAAGTCAAATGAGATCTATTTAGCATGTTATTTTACTATTTCCTCTTAGCATATCCATTTTCTGTAATTTCATTTCTATTTTTAGTGTATTCGTTACAGAAAAACATAAATATTTTCTAAACTTGAATGAAAAAGTTGTCAATGTCGTGACGGAGCAAGAATTTCCATCATGGTTTGAAAAATACGTATGTTTACTAAACATGAAAATCACAAAATAATTGTAATGTTCTGATACAAATTTATAATTATAATCTCAATAATACACTGATATCCGATTACATGTTCATAATTGTGCAAATAAAATTTCTAATCATTATCTTCGAACTATAGCACGAGATCCCCTAAGAGAGGTTAGAACATATAATGGTTACTATGTGAATCGTTACTATATGGGAGTTACTAGGCAAGAAACATTAAGGAGGTATGCATTAAAGGATTCGTATACAATGAAACTAACTCTGACTATTACGAGACTCTGGTCGAAGTGATTGAGTTAGAATTTGAAGCCCTCCCTGTTAAAAGAACTATGTTATTCAAATGTGAATGGTTTGACCCAACACCACATGTCGGTATAGTTGTCCATCCTCGATATAAACTTGTCGATGTGCACGATAAAAAATGATTCAACAAGTATGAACCTTTTGTCGTTTTAGTACAAGAAACACGTGTTTATTATTGTGAATATCTAGGTCAGACCGGTCCTAGAAAGGATTGGAAAGCTATGTGCAAAATCAAAGCTATGGCTCAAAATTGACATCCCCGCTTCGCCAAAAACTAATGTCATAGAACTCGCATTTAAAATTGATGAAAATGATGTTATAATCAAAGTTATGGTGGGGGAGGAAGACGTCTTTTTAGTTGCATCTTCTGAGATGGATACAAGTGGGGATGTAGATGTTGATGAATATGTAATTGATCATGAGGAAGAAATGAGTGATGAAGAGGAGTTTGAAAATGATGTTACTATATCTAAAGAACAATACGAACTAGATTTAGATGATTCTGATGAGAATGAGTAGTTAGTGACTTTTAGTTAGTTCAATTATTAATCATGTTGGTTTATCTTCATTGCCTTATGTATTTTACTTGATGCTTACTAATCAATAATGTGCTATATATTATTTTTAATAGATATGGCACATGGAGAAGGTAGAGGCAACACGTTGCTAGGTCATACCAATTTTGGTAGAAATAGCAAGGCCTCAGGTATGCCCGATCCTGTTAGAGGGTCGGGAGTGGATGAGACTTCACAAAAGACTGAGAAGATTGTGAATGTACTATACCAGCAATATCAGTAAACTGATCCACATCATGGTCCTGAGATTGTGATGAATGATCAAGAGATGTGGGAAAGAGAGGTGGGAAAGGATGGAGATGTTGGAGAGTCTTCCTCAGAGCACCCTATAGAAGAGATTCTCCATATTGCTCAGTTTGATTCGATAATTGATAATTCATAAGATATCAAACTTAACTAATGATTTATTCATTTCTTAATTTATTTCTTACTTACTGTGAAATTTTGAGTTACAGGACGAAGTTAGAGCTGTTTGGTTCAATTTCTAGGGTTATGAGGATAATTTTCAGAAAGTCCTTTAAACCTCGTGGACATAATTGGAAGTCACTGACAGATAAAGACAAGTTAATGATTTGAAGAGAATATAATGTATATAATACTACTTAACATTTCTACATCTTTTATTTATTTTTTTGTTCACTAATAAAATATGTTTAAATTATAATCGCAGAAAGTTTTTAGGTGGACATAGTCCAATGAGGCGGTCAAAAGGGTATTCTACAAAAATGCTCCAGTCGGTATAAAGACACCATGTAAGAGGTCAAAGATAAATGGTTGAAAAAGAAAGAGCAAGGTTTGAGTGTTTCTGATCATGTTTTCCAGGAGTGGCGGAGAAAATGTGAAGATCCTGATTATAGGAAAAGGTGTGCGAAACAAAGTGGCAAACGTCGCTCAGAATGAGCTGGAGAGGGTAGTGGCATGTTTACAGACACTTGTGGATTTCGCTCTATGCATGAGCATGAATGATCATTGGTATTATTTTTAATTTATACTTATTATGTTTATTACTTTGTGAATTGTGTTCAATTATGCCTATTTTTCATTTCTCAGAAGGATTTATTTAATTGAATTAACATATGTATTGTTTGTAATTAAAGACATGCAAGGAGGGTAAGAAGACCAGTGCTCCTCGCTTATTCAAATACATGCATATGAAGGGTTACGATGATAATACTTTTGTTGATCAAAGATCTTGTGCAGCATATAAGTTTCATTAAAATAAAATTCTCTTTTTTTTTGAAGATAATTTAAAATACTTATTTTTATTGATTTTTATCCATATGTGGACCCGATATGGTCGATGTAAAATGTTGGGACAAGTTGCCATGTTATTGGGACATGTTGTATTTTGGTAGAGCTCATCTGTCAAAAAATACTTTGCCCAAATTTTGTTAAATCCCTAGTCATAGAGAAAGTTAATCAATGAAGTGGTGTTGGGTTACCCAACATTCACGAATATTCTTTGAGTTAACGTGTTGTCAGTGGACCCACGGGAAATGGGGTGTCACAGCAGCCTCTCCTACACAATTTTCTAGAAGCCAACCTATGGAAGTAAGACACAATAGAGGAGAGAAATTACCTAGACAACAAGCACATTGTGAAAATAGACCTAGGCCAAACCAATCATATGACGAATCTATAGATTACAAACCTTAAGAAAGACCCTACCCAATAGAAAAATGCTATAAGTTCCAAGGTCATGCCTTAGGCCAAATACTAAATCTAACATCTCTTGATCCACAATTATGGAATAGTGTAATAGATGTAATGAAATATCCAGTAGTAGCATACGTCTGGAAAAAATACCCCATAAAAAATACCATGAAACTATGTACAAATATTTTGAAACCTTTTTAGGAGAAAGTACAAGGGTATTATTTTAATCATACAAGACAAACCCATTTAAAAGAGTCAATACAGATTTTGTAAAAATATATTTACACCACAAACATATGGAATTGAAGAAAATTAAAAAAAAGGAAATATAAACCAAAAAGAAATATAATAAAATATATTTTTTAAAAAGATCTACTAGAAGAAAACCTTATTTAGATCCCAACAGATATGTAAAAATTATATAATCCAAAGATTTGGTTTATACTTCCTCTCTTTATTTTTTTTTCAAGATCAATTAAAATACTTATTTTATATGTTTATTAAACAAGATATGAGAAAATATTAGTTGCTGCGACTCAAGCATATTCCTAGTTTGTTGCATCACAGGTTTAAAATATGTTTAAATTATTACCACATTTATTAACACTTGAACCATGTAATATATATAGCTGATTGGATATATTTTTGTGAGTTGGGCCCAAGTGGCCATTTTTACTAATTTTTATCCATATGTGGACCTAGTGTGGTTGGTGTTAAATATTGGGATAGGTTGTCATGTTATTGTGACATGTTGTATTTGGTAGAACTTTCCGTATAAAGAAGGCTCTGCCAATTTTTCATTAAATCCTAAGTCTTGGCAAAGTGGTGTCGGGTTTCCCGACATCCATGAATATTTGGCGAGTTGACGAGTTGTCAACGGACCCCTGGAAAACATGTAAAATATATAATCTAAAGATTTGGTTTTAACTTCTCTCTTTATTTTTTTCGAAGTTAAATTAAAATACTTATTTTACATATTTATTAGGCGAGATATGAGGAAATGTTAGCAGCTGTGACTCAAGCATATTCCTAGTGTACTTCAGGTTAATGTGATGGTGCAGCAGGTAGTTCTCATTCATCAGCTTCACCAGTTGATACGAATCAGATTTGATATGAGGCTGTTGATGGTAAAGAGAAGATGCCCGTCTATGGCGTCGGTTCGTTGACATCATCATTCTACTCGCATAGAAAACTAGATTATGAAGTTACATCTTCAAGACCATTTTTGAATTTGTTCTCGACGATGGAGAACTTTCAAGACGAGATGCAAAATGTGATACAGTATCTGTTGGCCGATACCAAGCGATGCATGATAGACTATGAAAATGATAGGGATGAGTTGCATCTACATTTTGACTAGCTTACAAAGAAGTGTCAGGAAGGTGGACTGCAGGTCAATCCTGATGATCTATCTCGAATTGTTCAGCATAATGCTCCTGCTACAGCATCTACTCCAGCACCTGCAGCAACACCTGCAACAATTGCATTAGGATTAGTAGCAACAGACAGCTCTATCCCAGTACATGACATCTCACCATATGGATCATATACATCTCAGCATCACGATGATGACACTAGGTTGAATGATTTAGTGTATTACACACTTTGTTTTGTCTTATACTTGGATTTAGGAATTCATGTTTTTATTTTCTCTTGACTTATTTACTATATATACGCAGTATATATATTAGCTTGCTTGTTTTAAAATATTGTTTACTCTCTTTATATAATATGCATGCACTATTGTACTTTTCTTTTGTTTCGTAATCTATATATATATTAAAAAGCAAGATATCAAACTCAAAATGCCAAAAAAAATTAAAAATTAATTTACCGACCACATTATGACCAAAAACTGACTAAAACTTTTTAATATCATTGGTCGGTAAATGATCTCCAAATGGTCGAAGTTAGAGTCGTCTTGTTCAGTTTTTAGGGTTCTAAGGATAATTTTTAGGAAGTCCTTTAAATCTCATGGACATAATTGGAAGTCACTGATAGATAGAGACCAATTGATGAATTGAAGAGAATTTAAAATTATTACTACTTAAAATTTTTAACAACTTTTATTTATTCTTTTGTTCATTGATGAAATATGTTTAAATTATAATTGCAAAATGTTTATAGGTAGACACAGTTCAAGGACCCGGTCAAAAGGGTGTTCTACAAACATACTACCAGTCGGTATAAATACACTATGTATGAGGTCAAAGATAAATGGTTGAAAAATAAAGCAAGATTTGAGTTTCCCCGATCATGTTTTCCAGAAGTGGCAGAGAATATGGGAAGATTTTGATTATAAGAAGAGGTGTATGAAACAGAGCAGCAATCATCGCTCAGAGCGGGCTAGAGAGGGTAGTGGCATGTCTACACATACTTGTTGATCTCGTTATATGCGTGAGCACAAATGAGCATTGGTATTATTTTCTAATTTATACTTCCTATGTTAATTACTTTGTGAATTGTCTACACTTATGCCTATTTTTCATTTCTCAAAAGAATTTTTTTTTCAATTGAATTTACATATGTATTGTTTGTATTTAAAGACACGGAATGAGGGTAAAAAGCACATTGATCCTCGCTTATTCAGATACACGCACATGAAGGGTCATGATGATAATACTTTTGTTGATCAGAAATCTCACACAGCAAATGTAAGTTTCATTAAAATAAAATAATTTCTCTCATTTTTTTGAAGATAAATTAAAATACTTATATTTACTCATTTTTATCCATATGTGGACTTGGTGTGGACGGTGTGAAATGTTGGGACAAGTTGCTATGTTATTGGGACATGTATTTTAGTAGAGCTCCCCATACAAAAAAGTCTACCCAATTTTTGTTAAATTCCGATTCTTGGAGAAAGGGACTCAATGAAGTGGTGTCGGGTTACCCGACATCCATGAATATTCGGCGAGTTGATGGGTTGGCGGCGGACCCTCGAGAAAGATATAAAAAAATATAATCCAAAGATTTGGTTTAAACTTTTCTCTTTATTTTTTTTTTGAAGATAAATTAAAATATTTATTTTACATGTTTATTAGGTGAGATATAATGAAATGTTAGCAAGTACGACTCAATCGTATTCCCAGTCTACTTCAGGTTCATGTGATGGTGCAACATGTAGTTTTCATTCATCAGCTTCATCGGTAGATACAAATCAGATTTATATGAGGCTATTAATGGCAAGGAGAATAATAAGAATAAGAAGAAAAAGAAAAAAAAAAGGAAAAAAAAAGGAAAAATAAGAAAAATAAGAAAAATAAGTAGAAAAAGAAGAAAAAGAAGAATACGAAGAATAAGAACAATACGAAGAATAAGAATAAAAAGAAGAATAAGAAGAATAAGAAGAATAAGAAGAATACCAAGAAAAAGAAGAAAAAGAAGTAAAGAAGAAAAGGAAGAGAAAGAAGAGAAAGAAGAAAAAGACGAGAAAGAAGAGAAATAAGAGAAAGAAGAGAAAGAAGAGAAAGAAGAGAAAGAAGAGAAAGAAGAGAAAGAAGAGAAAGAAGAGAAAGAAGAGAAAGAAGAGAAAGAAGAGAAAGAATAATAAGAAGAAAAAGAAGAAAAGGAAGAAAAAGAAGAAAAAGAAGAAAAAGAAGAAAAAGAAGAAAAGAAGAAAAGAAGAAAAAGAAGAAAAAGAAGAAAAGAAGAAAAAGAAGAAAAAAAAAAAAGAAAAAGAAGAAAAGAAGAAAAAGAAGAAAAAGGAAGAATAGAAGAAAAAGAGAAGAAAAAGAAGAAAAGAGAATAAGAGAAAAAGATAAAAAGAAGAATAAGAAAGAATAAAGAAGAATTAAGAAGAAAAAGAAGAATAGAAGAAAAAAAGATAAGAAGAATAGAAGAATAATGATAATAAGAAAGATAGAAAATAAGAGTAAAGAAGAAAAAAGAGAGAAAGAAGAGGAAATAAGAGAATAAGAGAAAGAAGAAAAAGAAGAGAAAGAAGAATAAGAAGAATAAGAAGAATAAGAAAAAAAAAAGAATAAGAAGAAAAATAAGAATAGGAAGAAAAATAAGAAAAAAAATAAAAAGAAAAAAAAAGAATAAAAAGAAATAAAAGAAGAAAAAGAAGAAAAAGAAGAAAAAGAAGAAAAAAAAAGAAAAAGATGAAAAAGAAGAAAAAGAAGAAAAAGAAGAAAAGGAAGAAAAAGAAGAAAATAAAAAAAATGAAGAAAATGAAGAAAAATAAGAAAATGAATAAAATGAAGAAAAAAAATGAAGAAAATGAAGAAAGAGAAGAATAAGAAGAATAAAAAGAAAAAGAAAAAAAAAGAAAAAAAAGAAAAAAAAGAAGAAAAAGAAGAAAAAGAAGAAAAAGAAGAAAAAGAAGAAAAGAAGAAAAAGTAGAATAAGACAAAAAAAAGAATAAGAAGAAAAAAAAGAAACATAAGAAAAGAAGAAAAAGAAGAATAACAAAAAAAAGAAAGGAGAGAAGAGATAAGAAAATAAGAAGAAAGGAAGTAAAAAGAAAAGAAGAAAAAGGAATAATAAGAAGAATAAGAGAATAGAGGATAAAGATAGAAAGAAGAAAAGAATAAAAGAATCTGAAGAAAATGAAGAATATCAAGAATATGAATAATATGAAGAATATGAAGAATATGAAGAATATGAAGAATATGAAGAATAAAAATAAAAAGAAGAATAGGAATAATAAGAATAATAAGATGAATAAGAAGAACAAGAGAAAAAGAAGAATAAGAATAATAAGAATAATAAAAGGAATAAGAAGAATAAGAATAATAAGAATAATACAAAAAATAAAAATGATAAGAATAATATTAAAAAAAAGAAGAAGAAGAATAATAAACAGTATAAGAAGAATAATATGAATAAGAAGAATACAAAGAATAAGGATAAGAAAGATAAAAGATTAAGAAGAATAAGAAGAATAAGAAGAATAAGAAGAATAAGAGAATAGAAAGAATAAGAATGATAAGAAGAATAAAAAAGATTAAGAAGAATAAGAAGATTAAGAAGAATAAGAAGAATAAGATAATTAAGAAGAATAAGAAAAATAAGAAAAATAAAAAGAATAAAAAGTATATGAAGAATATGAAGAGTAATAAAAATAAGAATAATGATAAGAATAAACGAATAAGAATAATAAGAATAATAAAAAAAAGAAGAATGAGAAGAATTAGAAAAATAAAAAGAATAAAACGAATAAGAAGAATAAGAAAAAAAATAAGAAATAAATGAAAAAAAATAAAAAGCAGAATAAGATGACTAAGAAAAAATAAGAAGAATAAGAAGAATTAAAAGAATAATATGAATAAGTAGAATAAGAAGCAAAAAAAAAGAAAAAATAGACAAAGAAAAATAAGAAAAATATGAATAATAGAAGAATAAAAATAATATGAAAATTATAAGAATAAGAAGAATAATAAGAATAATAAAAAAATAATAAGAAAAGAATAATAAGAAAAATAAGAAGAATATGATGAATAATAAGGATAAGAAGAAAAAAGATTAATAAAAAGAATAAGAAGAATAAAAAAATATGAAAAATATGAAGAATATGAAGAATAATAAGAATAAAATAATAAGAAGAAAAAGAATAATATAAAGAATTAGAAAAATAAGAAGAATAAGAAAAAGAATAAGAAGAATAAAAATAATAAGAAGAATAAGAAGAATATAAATAATTAGAGGAAGTAGAATATGAAATTTTTTCTCTCAAGTTCTAGAGAGAGAAATACGTTTTTTAGAGAGAGAAACAACAATTTGCATTGAGGAAGAAGCTGATTTCAAGCTAAAATGGAGCAATTTGATCTATTAAGTGATAAGAAGTCATTTGCTCATCAAATTAAAAGGACCACGCATCACTATTCTGAATCTTCAGAAATTCACGGGGAAAAAAACGGAAAACCCTCGATAGAGTTCTCCCCTCCTGACATCGTCATGCTTGTTGAAGCTCACAAATACATGATAGTAAAAAAATCCTCCAATGGGTGACCTCGCATTAAAGATATCAGAGCATTCTTCGCTTCACTGAAACTTAAAGGTTTGTCAAAAACTGGTGTTCTGGATGCTAAACATATTCTAATTCAACCATCCATCAAGGAGGATTTTCATAGAGTATGGCTGAAGGCAGTATGGTATATCTCGGGCTATCCTATGAGAGCCTTCAGATGGACGCCTTCCTTCACAACCAAACAGGAGTCGCCATTACACCCGGTTTGGTTTCTCTTCCTTATGCTTCCTATTCACTTCTTTGATAAGCTCTCCCTCTATCATATAACTAGTGCAGTTGGCACCCCTCTTCTCCTTGATGGTGCCACTGCCATGTTATCTCGACCAAGTGTAGCCTGGCTCTACATAGAAGTGAACTTACTGTAACACATTACTCACCGTATATGGATTGGCAGTAAAAATGGGGATGGATTCTGGCAAGAAGTGATTCCAGAAAATCTCCCAAGCTACTACTCCTACTGTAATAAATTGGGCCATTCATGTGAACATTGTTTGGTTAAAAAATTTACAGTAGACAAATAGAGGTATGGCCCTAGAGTAGGAACAAGAAATAGGTGGGAAGAATATAGAATTAAACCCCCTCAACATAGTGAACAAAACTGTATTGGTGTTGTTACAGGAATGGAAATAGTGGAATATGTCCCCACTAGGAAAGAAGTTTCTGAAGAGGCTAGAAAAATTAGTAATTTTGAGGAAAATGCTAAAAATAACTTAGAGAAAAATGCTAAAAATAATTTAGAAGAAGATTCTGAAGTAACTAAAAACCATGAACTAATACTAAAAATAGATGAAATAAATAAAAAATTTAGGAGAGGTAGATTTGAAACCAAAAAAAAAAGAGTGCGGGGAGAAGCAAAGGGCTAGAGGACTTAAGTAATACCTTAGATGAAAATTTAGAGGTTAAAAGCGAGTTCATGTTAAATATAAATGAGGAAGATTCTGATTTTATACAAGCCACCAAAGATGATTTAAAAATTGATAATTTGACAAATATAACGGGAGATAGAGATTGGGCCATGGAGGAAATAAAACTCATGGCATTTCAGCTAAATACGGAATGGAAAATTGAAAAATTAGGAGTTTTAGTTCAATTAAAAAATCTAGAAACAGAAAAAAAAAATACTTAGATAAAACATATGAATCAAAATGCACTACAAGAGCTCGGACTAAATCCACTTCTAATGTTTAGATTCATCTACTGGAATGTGAGGGGTATCGCAAACCCCTCCTCAATAAAAAGGGTTAAAAAATTGATTCAATTATATAAAACTCCAATTATTATACTTGCCGAACCCATTGTAAATAAGGATAAACTAGAATACTACAAAAAGCTTTTAGGGTTTGATTACTCTTTCTCTAATAAAAATAACAAAATCTTGATTTTCTGGAAAAGCCTATTTAATATAATTATTCTAGAAGATACGAACCAAATTATTAACTTTTCTTTAGATAATACCCAAGAGGAGATCATTTCAGTGGTTTATGCCAAATATACTAAAGAAGGTAGAAAGGAGTTTTAGAATGATATTCTTAAAACTGCTAAAATAAATAAACCATTTTTAATAGGAGGAGATTTAAATATTATAAGAAAGGCTAGCGAGAAAAAAGGGGGCAACCCCCCCCCCCCCCCCCCCCCCCCAAATAAAAAAGCTATTGCTCACTTTAATGATACGATATCATAGGCTAGTTTGATGGAAGTTAGCTTTTCAGGCCCCCAATACACTTGGTGCAATAACTGGAAAGTTAAAGGCACCATATGGGCAAGACTGGATAAAATTCTTCATAATGTCAAATGGCTAGAAGCTTATTGCTCCATAGCCGTTAGACATTTAAATAGAACCTGCTCTGACCACAATCCACTATTAATTTCAGTAGAAAAAAATAAAATCAAGAATAAGTCTTTTAAATTTCAGAATGCATGGTCTTCACACCATGATTTTATCAATACTATCAAAAATTTATGGATGCAAGAAATAACAGGTAACCCTGCTCAAATCTTGAATAAAAAATTAGAAAGGCTAAAAAAGTATTCAATAATATGGAATAGAGACTCCTTCGACAACATTAACAAAAATATTATAGAAGCAGAAAAGATAGTTGAAAAAAAAGAGTTAGAATACAAAATACTTAAAATTTCAGAAAGTAGAAAGGAACTAAATAAAGCATAGGCTGAGCTAAAATTAAAATTGCTAATGGAGGAAGTATTCTGGAAACAAAAAGCTAAAATTAAATGGATAAAAGAAGGGGATAAAAATACGAAGTTCTTCTAGAAAACACTCAAAATCAAAACCCAAAAACAAAGAATAAAAGGTATAAAAAACAAGCTGAACAAATGGGTAGACACTAACTTAGAGATTAAAAACCACCTAGATGAATATTTTGAAAATCAATTTAGAGGAATTACAAATTTGAATGGAGACTATCTCCTAAATATGATAGATCATAAAATTACCAACGACGAAAATGATGCACTCACCAAATTTTCGGATGAAGAAGAACTAAAGTTTATTGTGTTTAGCATGGGCAAAAATAGTGCCACGGGACCTGATGGGTGGAATAATGAGTTATATTAAAACTATTGGCCAATCATTAAAAATGACCTCCTATGGGTTATACATTGGATATTCTGTGGTGCAGAAATAGGCAAGAAATGCAGTGGTTCATACTTGGTTCTTATTCCTAGAATGAAAAACCCACATAAAGCAGAAGACTTTAGACCTATTAGCCTGTGTAACTACATTTATAAAATCTTGACTAAGTTACTTCAAAATAGATTAGATGTAGTATTGCCAAAAATTATTTCTAAAGAACAATCATGATTTATGAAAAATAGATTACTAATGGAAAATATTTGTTTAGCTAAAGAAATGATTAGATAAATAGGATCAAAATCTAGAGGTCATAATGTACTGCTAAAACTAAACCTCTCTAAAGCTTTTGATAGAATTGAATAGAAAATTTTATGTTTTGTCATTAGAAAAATGGGTTTTTGTGAAACCTGGACTGACTTAATTTATAGATGCATATCAAGTCCATGGTTTAAAATTCTTGTCAATGGAGAATTAGGAAAAGATATCAAGCCGATGAGAGGATTAAGGAACGTGATCCCCTTTCTCGCTCCCTCTTTAATATCTACTTAGAGCTCCTCATTGTGAATGTAAAAAATAAAATGATCACAAGAAGTATAGGTCGGTTCAGTCAGCCTTTTAATACACCTTTAGTGGGATGCTCGGCTTCCGCTGATGATGTAATCATTTTCAAAAATGGAAACTCAAGATCTCTACATAATCTCATGGAATTGCTAAAAATCTTAGAAGAAGAAATGGGTCAGAAAATTAACAACAAAAAATGTCAATTTATGATTGCCAAAAAAGCTCCAAAAAGTCTAGGGCATAGAATTAACAAAATAATAGGTTTCACACAGATAAAAGGTGCACTTCAATATCTTGGATGCCCAATATACGAAGGAAAATTAAAATCAATATACATTGATTTCCTAATTGAGAAAATTCGAAATAAAATAGCTGGATGGAAAGTGGACACACTTTCAATGAGTGGTAGAATTTCTTTGATCACTCATGTATTACAAAGCATAGTCATGCAGAATTTGATGATTACTCACCTTCCAGTGTCAGATAAAAAGAGAATAGAGAAGGAATCGGCCCTTTTCTTATGGGGTTCAAAAAGTGGCAAAAGAAAGTTATATTGGAAAAAATGGAAAAACCTTTGTTACCCCTTATAGGAAACAAGCCTTGGCTTTACTGATTTAAATGAGCTAGCTAAAGCATGCACGTGCAAAAGATGATGGAGGATCAAAGAAAATAATAATCTATGGGCTGAATTTATGAGAGCTAAATATTGTATAGAGGATGATATATATAAGATCTGAAATAAGAACAAAGCTTCACAAATTTGGATTCAAATGCTCAAACAAAGGGAATTAGTGGAAAAACATTCCAAACTTACTAAAAATGGTTGGAAATGGACTTTGAGTGCAGATGGAGCATTTTCACTTAAAACCATTAAAGAAAAAGTTAGAAGTAGAAAGGAAATCCAACCTTTATTCAAATGGATATGGAATAATGATAATAGTCAAAAAATAAAAACTAATAAATGGAAAGTTCTCTCAAATATTATTCCTATAGATGAACACATAAAAACAAAAGGCATACAAATTGCCTCGAGATGTGAATGCTGTTTGCAAAAATTAGAATCGCTTGATCATCTGTTTTCTCAAGAGGATTGTAGCCATGGATATCTGGAGGAGACTAGAATCTGAAATGGGATTAAAACATGCATGTATTCCTCTTAGAAATAGATTAATTAAATGGAGTAATGTGCGCTTTCAACATAGCTCACAGAAATGGCTTAAAAATAACATACCTCACATTGCTATCTGGTGTATATGGAAAGCTAGGAATAATTGTAGATATGAAGGACGCAGAATGGACCCTGAAAACATATGGAAAGCAATAATGACTGAAATAAAATCCGCCTCGGAATCCTCCCCACTTGCACTTCAAAGCCCTCTCCTAGATACTCACACTCTAAAATTCTGGAATCTCACGATGTCCAAAACAAAACCACTAAAAATTATAGGAGTTAAATGGAAAAAACTAGAAAAAGGTAGATTAGCTCTAAACACCGATGGTAGCTTTGACAGGAACATAGGCCTAGCTGGTGGAGGAGGCGCCTTAAGGGACTCTGGTGGTCACTTAATATTTGCTTACTCAGGTCCCAATAATGCGTCAACTGCCCTCCACGCAGAAATATTAGCATTAAGGGATAGACTTAGAATATGTTACTCTAAAGAGCTAACAAATATAGATATACAAATAGATTCTAAAATATTGGTAGACTTAGTAAATGACAAAAGTAGCTTGTGGAAATTTGAAGAGGAGTTAGAAGAAATTAATAAATTAATAATATCCTTAAATGCATCACCCATGCACATATATAGGGAAGCAAATGCCTTAGCAGATAAATTAGCAAAAGAAGGAAAACGTAAAGATCCCCATGCATATGACGAAGTCTCTCTTCCAGCGAGATTTAAAGCTATTATAAAACTAGATAAAAAAGAATTCCCATACATCCGAATAATCGAAAAAGTTTGAGAAGATATTATAAGATTTTGTCATCGCTATGATTTTTCAAGTTCTTTTTTCTTATAGCAGCACAGGGTAGGTTTCAGATTCACTCAAGTCTTCCTAGTCCTGAAGGAAGACTTTGCATAATTGAATAATTACATTGTGAGAGCAAGAATGGCCTGTATACCTGCAGATATTATAAAATCACAGTGACTAAATTTTGGATTCCCCCAAAAAAATTTTTACCGCAGAAAGTACCTGCAGTTTTTATTGTTTTGTTTTTTCTTTTTTTCTTAACAGCAAGGTCAGCTAAAACAGGAAGAAAGGTCATGCGCACAAGTGTCTCCGGTATTAGAGTTCATAAGTTTGTTTGAATTTTTTTTTGATGTGGTCATGTTAAACGGATTAAGGTTAGGAGTGGTTGGTGTTATAAGGTACTGCAGTTTGTGTTACTATGTTAATGTGATTTAGAAGTTCACAAAAGTAGGCTAGGTTGGGTATAATATAGAAAGTTGTTGTCCACATGTGGGAGCAGCAAAAAGTTGCGATGGAATTGCTGAAAGAAGATATTTGCTGGCTTAAGGAACAGAACAAAGAGAAGGAAAACCAGCAGAATGCTGGAGGCTGGAAATTTCTTTGTGTCTGTGGCATGTATGTAGGTGATAGGTACAAGGGTGCCCGCGGAGGATTCCAAGTGCTATCACCATGCTTAATAGAGCCTTGCTACTCTATTAAGCGTTACACAAAGCTGTTGTTACAAAAAGCCTTATCCACGAAGGATTCCAAGTGTTTGCAGCTCTTGTTACACAAAGTTGTTGGACAAAGTTAAAGGACCGGGAAGGGAAATGTAGCTGGTTTGAAGAAAGGGATCGAAGGATAAAGACTCATATTTCAATGAGTAACAAAGTGCAGTTAACAACAATGCTGAAAATTTCTAAAGAAGCTCAAAATCATTCTCTATATGGATTAGAATCAGCATATGTTTGTCCATGTTTTCTTTATCACATTTACAATAACTAATGCTTAGTGTAGGAGAAAAGGGTGTAAAAGGCAACGAGTATCAAGCAAGTAGGTTGTAAAAATGGTATTCATCTGCCAAAAAAGAGAGTTATAATTAATAAATCCTGTTTTAAAATATATATATATATATAATTAGAAAAATAAGAAGAATAATAAAAAAAATATTAGAATACTAAAAGAAAAATAAGAAAAATAAGAATAAGTAGAATCAAAAGAATTAAAATAAATAAGAAGATTTATAAGAACAAGAATAATAACAATAAAACAAAGAATAAGAAAAAGAAAATTGATAAGAATAATAATAATATTAAAAAGAATAAAAAAATAAAAAGAATAAAAAGAATAAAAAGAATAAAAAGAATAAAAAGAATAAATAGAATAAAAAAATAAAAAGAATAAAAAAAATAAAAAAAATAAAAAAAATAAAAAGAATAGGAATAATAAGAAGAATAGGAAGAATAAGAAGAAAAAGAACAATTAGAATAATAAGAAGAAAAAGAATGTTAAGAATAAATAAATAATACGAAAAATAAGAAGAATAAGAATAATAAGAATAATAAATAGAATAAGAAGAATAATAAGAATAATAAGAATAAAATAATAAAAAGAATAATAAAAATAAGAATAATAAAAAGAATATGAAGTGTAAGAAGAATAAGAACAATACAAATATTAAATAAAATAAGAAAAATAAAAAAGAATAATAAGAATAAGAAGAAAATAGAGAAAAATAGAATAAAAAGAATAAGAAGAATAAAAAAAATTTAAGAATAATCTTAACCATTAGAAGAATAAGAAGATTAATACAAAAAAAGAATAAGATGAAAAAGAAGAATAACACGAAAAAAAAAGAATTAGAAGAATAGGATAAATAAGAAGAATTAGGAACATAAAAAGAATACGAAGAATAAAAAAATAAGTTAAATAAAAGGAATAATAAGAAAAGAAAATATATAAGAACAATAATAAAAATTCAAAGAAGAAGAATAATAATAAGAATTAGAAGAATAAGAAGAATAAAAAGAATAATAAGAATAAGAAAAATATGAAGATTAAGAATATTAAGAAGAATAAGAAGGTAAAGAAGAATAAAAAGAATAAGAAGAATAAGAAGAATAAAAAGAATAAGAAGAATAAGAAGAATAAAAAGAATAAAAAGAATAAAAAGAATAAAAAGAAATAGAAGAAATAGAAAAAAAGAAGAAAAATAAGAATAAGAAGAATATGAAGAAAAAGGAGAATAAGAAGAAAAATAAGAATAAGAAGAATAATAAGAAAAAGAAGAATAAGAATAATAAGAATAATAAGAAAATAAGAAGAATATGAAGAATAAGAAGAATAAGAAGAATAAAAAGAATATGAAGAATAATAAGAATGAGAAGAATAAGAAGATAATGAAGATAAAAATAATAATAGAATAAGAAATAAAAAGAATGAAAAAGAAGAATAAGATAAATAGGAAGAATATGAATAATAATAAGAATTAGAAGGATATGAAGATAAGAATAATAAAAATAAGTAAAGAACAAGAAGAATAAAAATGATAAGAATAAAAAGAAAAATAATAAGTGGAAAAAATAGAAAAAAAAATAAGAACAATAAAAAAAATAATAAGAATTAGAAGAAAATGAATAATAAGTTGAATAAAGATGAAAAAATAGATTAAGGTGAATAAGAAGAATAAGATAAATATGAAGAATAATAAGAATAAAAATAATAAGAAAAATAAGAAGAATTTGAATATTAAAAAGAATAAGAAGAATAATAAAAATAATTCAAAAAAGTGGAATAACAAAAATAAGAAGAATAAGAAAAATAAATAGAATAATTAGAATAAGAAGAATAATATGGATAAAAAAAATAAAAAAAATAAAAAAAATAAAATGAATATGAAGAATAAAAATATTAAGAAGAATAAGAAGAATAAGAAGATAAAGAAGAATAAGGAGAATGAGAAGAATAAAAAGAATAAAAAGAGTAAGAAGAATAAGAAAAATAAGAAGAATAAAAAGAATAATAAGAATAAAAAGAAAATGGAGAAAAAGGAGAATAAGAAGAATAAGAAGAATTAAGAAGAACAAAAATAATTTAAGAAGAATAAGAACCATTAGAAGAATAAGTAGAATAATAAGATTAATAATAAAAAAAAGAATAAGATGAAAAGGATGAATAACATGAATATAGAGATTAAAAAGACTAAGAAGAACAGGATAAACAAGACTAAAAATAAAAATAAAAATAAAAAGAAGAATAAAAAGAATAAAAAGAATAAGAAGAATAAGAAGATTAAGAAGAATAAGAAGAATAAAATGAATAAGAAGAAGATGATGTGAAGATGAAAAAATATAAAAACAATAAAAAAAATTCCAAGAAAATCAATAATAAAAATATCAGAAAAAATAAGAAGAATTAGAAGAATAAGAAAAATAAAAGATTAAGTAGAATAAGATGAATAAGAAGAATAAGAAAAATAAGAAGAATAATAAGAATAAAAAAAATAAAAAGAATAAGAAGAAAAAGAAGAATAAAAAGAATAAGAAGAAAAAAGAAGAATAAGAAGTATTAGAAAAAGAATGAAATAGAAGAATAAAAAGAATAAAAAAATTAAAAGAATAAGAAGAAAAAAGATAAGAACAAAAATAAAAATTCAAAGAATAAGAAGAATAAGAATAATAAGAAGATTAAGAAGAATAAGAAAAAAACAAGATAAAGAAGAAAAAAAAGGAAAATAAGAATAAGAATAATAAAAAGATAGGAAGAATAAGAAAAAAAATAAGAAAAAAAATAAGAAAAAAAATAAGAAAAAAAATAAGAAAAAAAATAAGAAAAAAAAGAATAAGAAGAATAAAACAAAAAGAAGAAGAATAATAATAATAATAATTTGAAAAAAAAAAAGAATAAGAAGAATAAAAAGAAGAAGAAAAATAAGAAGATTATTTAGATAAAAAAATGATAGAATAAGAAATAATAAGAAATAATAAGAAGAATAAGAAGAATGAGAAAAATAAAAAAAAAATACGAATAATAAGAAAAATAAGCATAATAAGAAGAATAAGTAGGCTAAGAATAATAATAAAATAAGAATAATAAAAATAATAAAAATAATAAAAGAATAAATAGAATAAAAATGAAAGGAATAATAAGAATAATAATATGAGTAATATATAGTATAAAAAGAATAAGGAGAATTCAAAGAATAAAAAGAATTTCAAGAAAAAGAATAATAAGTTGAATAAAGAAGAATAAAAGAAAAATGTGAAATAGAAGAATAAGATGAATAAGAAGAATATGAAAAATAAAAATAATAAGAAGAATAAAAACAAAAAGAATTATAAGAAGAATAAGAATAACAAAAAAAATAAGAAAAATAAAAAGAATAAGAAAAATAAAACAATAAGTCAAAATGTGTAATAACAAAAATAAGAAGAATAATTAGAATAATTAGAATAATTAGAATAATTAGAATAATTAGAATAAGAAGGTTAAAAAATTTAAGAAGAATAAAGAGATTAAGAAGAATAAGGAGATTACGAATAATAATAACAATAAGAAAATTAAGAAGAATAAGAATAAGAAGAATAAAAAGAATAAGAAGAATAAGAGGAATAAGAACAATAAGAAGTGTAAGAAGAATAAGCATAATGAAAAGATTAAGAAGAATAATAAAAATAAGAATAATATAAAGAATAAGAAGAATAAGAAGAAAATGCAAAAATAGGAGAATAAGAAGAATAAGAAGAATAATAAAAATTTAATAAGAATAAGATCCTTTAGAAGAATAAGATGAATAAGAACATTAATAATAAAAAAAAGAATAGGGTGAAAAAGAAGAATAATATGAATAAGAAGAATTAGAAAAACAAGATAATAAAGAAGAAAATTGTAAATAAAAAAAAATAATAATAATAATACGAAGAATAAGAAGAATAAGAATGACAAAAATATTAAAAAAATTAGAAGATTAAGAAGAATAAGAAGGTTAATAAAAATAAGAAGAATAAGAAGAATATGAAGAATAGTAAGAATATGAAGGTAAGAAGAATAAATATAAAAAGATTAAAAAGAATATGAAGAATAAGAAGATTATGAAGAATAATAATAATAAAAAGAATAAATATAATAAAAAAAAACAATAAGAAGAATATGACTTATAAAAAGAATAAGAAGAAAGAGAAGAAAAAGAAGAATAATAAGAATAAGAAAAATAAGAAGAATAAAAACAAATAGATGAATAACAAGAATAATAATAATAATAATAATAATAATAATAAGAAAAATGAGATGAATAATAAGAATAAGAAGAATAAAAAGAATAAGAAGAATAATAAGGAATAAGAAGAATAAAATGAGTATTCTGGAAATAGAGGTGCAAAGTAATATAAACTTAAACAAGGGAGAGGAAGAAAATGAATGCATAAAATCCACAAAGGATGATATCGATATACATAGATTTAAGAATAAAATGGGCAACATGGAATGGACCTTGGAAGAAATAAAAATTATGGCCATACAACTAGGAAGGGCGTGGAAAGAAGACAAAACAGAAAATACTATTGCTATAAAAAAGTCAAGAAACAGGAAAAAATACCTAAATAGAACATATGATTCAAAGTGCATCACTAGATCTCAGATTAAAACTAACCATAATGTTTAAATTCTTTTACTGGAATGTTAGGGGTATTGCAAACCCTTCCACAATAAAAAGAATTAAAAAAATGATAAAATTATATAATTCTTCTCTTATAATGCTTGCTGAACCTATGGTGAATAAGGTTCAAATATATCATTACAAAGGAGTCCTGGGCTTTGAGAATGCATTTTCTAATAATAATAGTAAAATTTGGGTAGTCTGGAAAAATAAATTTAATATAAATATATTGGAGGAGACGGATCAAATAATCAATTTTAGTCTAGATAATGCCCGAGATGAAGTAATCTCGGTAGTCTATGTTAATATACTAAAGAAGGTAGAAAGGAACTTTGGAATAGTATGGCTAAAATATCAAGTTTGAACAAACCATGGATAATAGGAGGTGATTTTAACATAATAAGAAAGGCCATTTAGAAAAAAGGAGGTAATTCCCCCAGCACTAGTGCCATTTCACACTTTAATGAGGCTATATCAAAGGCCAGTTTGATGGAAGCTAACTTTTTAGGCCCACAATATACCTAGTGCAATAACAGGAAAAACAAAGGCACTATATGGGCAAGACTAGATAGAGTTTTATACAATGTGAAATGGTTAGAAAGTTATGGATCTACCGCTGTGAGACATTTAAATAGAACATGCTCGGATCACAATCCATTGTTAATTACCTTAGAGCAGACCAAATTCTTGAGTAAACCTTTTAAATTTCAGAATGCTTGGTGCTTGCATCATACATTCATAAATATGGTTAAAGAGTCTTGGTCTCTAGAAGTCTCAGGTAATCCGGCACAAGTCTGGAATATGAAACTAAATAGATTAAAAAAACATCTAAAGATATGGAATAGAGATATATTTGGTAATATAAACAAAAATATAATAGAAGTAGAAAAAAAAGCTGAAAAATTAGAGATAGAACATGAAATGTTACAAGATAAAGAGAGTATAGAAGCACTTAGTAAATCCCAAGCTGAACTAAAATTAAAACTCCTCATGGAGGAAATTTTTTGGCAACAAAAAGCTAAAATAAAATGGTTAAAAGAAGGAAATAAAAACACAAAATTTTTTCAAAGAGCAGCTAAAATAAGAATACATAAACAAAGAATAAAAGGTATAAAAAATAGTAATAATACCTGGATAGATGATAACACATAAATTAAAAGGGCTCTAGAAAGCTGAAGGTAGAAGAAGTCCTAGGATCCGATGAGATCCTTATTGAAGTTTGAAGGTAGGAGAAGTCCTAGGATTCGATGATATCCTTATTGAAGTTTGAAGGTAGGAGAAGAAAAATTAAATAATATAAGGCATATCTCACCCAAGATATGCCTTATATTATTGACGAAAATCTTTAACAATATCATGAGGACTAAGAAGATGTCAAATAGATAAAGATAAAATATATAAATTCTCATATATAAGAATAAAAGAAATACATAAGATTTTAATAATTATTAGGACATTTTACTCCATGATAAAAATATAAGAGAGTGTGTTTTAACATAGATTAAAAGGATAAATAAGAATTTTAGAGAATTAATAAATAACATATATTTATGAAAGTTATATATTTTGTCAAAAAATCAATTGAGAAATATATATGGAGAAGAAAAAAGTTATTTATTTATGACAGGCTCAAGAGAATTAATTTAGTAAGTATTATACAAGAAAGAAATATCAAATGAGATTTGAATGAGAGTAGATTTTTGAGGTTGACAAATTAAGGAAAATTCTCATGAATTTTTGGTTGTCATAGACTTCATCAAAGATCAACACCAACTTGTTTTTTGTTTTAAACATGGATAGATTGACAAAAAAAAAATGTCAGGAACACATATATTGGTGTATGTTGATTGTAGATGATATAATATTATTTGATAAGACAAATGATAAATATTTAGGTAGGAAACTAGAAGTATGAAGAGTGATACTTGAATCAAGGACTTAATATTAATGAGTGCAAAAGTGAATGTTTAAATATGAGTTTCATATAGATAAGAATGATGATGATTTTATAATCAAAAAATGATGTGCAAGAAGCATAAAAAGTTAGAAATTTCAAATACCTAGACTGCATATTAAAGAAATATAATATGATTGATAAGGATATATCTTATAGTATTAATGATGGGGGAATCAAATTAAGTATAAATTTAGGTGTTCTTTTTGATAGAAGAACATCAAATACAAAATTCTATCAAACAATTATTATACCAATAATATAATTATGGCACTAAGTATTGGGCTAACAAGAACTAATATATACAAGGGATGAGAATAGTTGAGATGATAATGATAATATGAATGTGTAGTAAGATTAGAAAATATTGACCATGAAATAAAACTTTTGAAATAACTCATATATATGATAATATGCAAGAAAATTATTTGAAGTGGTTTAACGACATCCAACATAAACAACCTAGTGTATTTTTAGAAAGTATGAATTTATTCAAATAGTGGATTGAAAAAGAATTAAAGGAAGTCTTAAGAGGAATTGGGTATAAGTGATGATATTGATGTTGGGAGTAGGTGTTATTTTATAATAGAATTGATTGAAATAACAAGATCTCTAAGGCCCATTCAAAATAGTTAGGATAAAGTTTGATTGATTTAATTTTGTGGTTCACATATGATAAGTAGTAATACTAGGAATGATATAATTATAAAATACATTTTTGGAAAGAATATTTAAATAATTCTTATAGATGATAAGATAATGGAGAAATGTGTGAAATGATTTGGTCACATCTAATGCATACCTCCTAGTGTACTAATTAAGAAGTGTGAGACAATTTGAATAATTTGATGAAGAACTAGAGGTATGCCTTTGAGAAATTGATTAAAAATCATAAATATTGATTTAACAACTAAATGGTTGAGAGTAGACATGATTTTAATAGAGTTGATTGGAAAAATAAAATTCATATAACCAATCATAAATAGTTGGGATAAAATTTTATAGATGATGATTATGATGATAATATATGATTTGTAATAGCTATTTAATATTGAAGTCTGAATGATCAATAAACTAAAAATATTCTTTACAAATCTAAGTATGTGAAAAACACCCTAAAAATGTGCATGTTTGGGAAAAATGCAAATATATATATATATATATATTAATTGTGTTTGCATTATAAGTTATATCTAGTCTAATGACTACTAGATAACTAAGTTTTTTTTATTTGTTATAGAATCAATTAATGTACTTGTATCGAAAAAAAAACCCATATCTATAGAAGTAGGAATATTTAGAAGTATATTTATAGATCTTTAAATATATAATAATGAAAGTTTATATGTTGAAGCTAACTTTTGAAGATTATGTTAGCTTATACAAGGCCTTTCAAAGTTTATACATTTAACTTATTTTCTCTAGAACTATAAATTTTAGTGATTATTTCATATAAATTTTTATCCAAGGTCATGATAAGAACAATATATTTCTCTCATATAACTAATGCACAACCTACATATGAGACACCATAAAAGAGACAAGTAATAAGATTGAGATTATCTTAATAATCTTCACATGTCCTAATATGTCCTAATAGTCAACCTCATCAATGATACATCAGAGTAAAATATCTCATAATCAGTTTGTCATTCAGTTAATTACCCTCCTATCAGATCTAATCTTCATAGTAAAAATGTAATTTATCTAATATGGTTTGTCACAATCTTGAATGAACAAGAAACTTAAATGAAGTAGTAGAAATCTTGAATTTTAAAGAGAAGATACACAACTAGAATACAAGGTATTCACACAAGAATAAGAATGTTAAAAAATAGATTGTTGAGTTGAATATTTTATTGGTTCTTATCATAAAATATTAAGGAGATCCAAATTAATTTTTCTTGTTACGATGAATCTTTTATTGAGGATTGATGTTGAGAGATTTGTATTGTATAACTATTTTTTGGGATTCCTATTCTCTTGTCTCTATATATGGGATAGTCTCAATCTTAATCTCTTATATGACTAGATTCAATAGCATTATCATCATTCATTGTAGTCAGCATAAATGAAATATTCTAATGAGTAATTTTATTTTTTTTTCTAAAGTTATACCATCTTAGATCATTATATTAATCATAGAACCTTATGATGATATCTTCTAGAAGATTGATTTATCATTCTTAGGAGTTTTAGGTGACTCATATTATTAGTGATTTAAACTTTAATTTTAATTAGGTATGACTCCTCAAAGAACATATTTTTTAAGAAAGTAATGTCTACTAGGATGCTAATTTTTCATGTCACTTCAAAATAACAATGAAATCCATATGGTGATATCCTTTTTGAGTGTAGAAGTAGCGCAATGTTTATATTAGATGAAAGGATAAAAGTAGATATTTGATTGAATAAATAATTCATATACTAAAATTATCAAGAAACATTTATATTTAAGAGAAATGTCATAGATATTTAGATCGCATATTTGTTTTTCATTTAAGTCTCTAATTCAAGGGGTGTCTTGATATAGGATGTCTTGATCATCACGTGCTCCATGAGGTAGTATAAGAAAATCTTACTTGATATATACTTAGAGTGCAATTGATTTTTAGTATATGAATATTATAATTATATTAAGTTTTAATTATTTTATGAAAGTGTATACACATACAAAAAATGTGATTTCTTTTTCCAAATAAGATTATCCATATAAAACAAGTACAATCATCATTCAATATAATAAAATGATAAAATTAATCTCGAATGTTGGTCAAACAAAATCTACAAATATTAGAATGGATGAAATGAATCGAAATATTGTTAATTCTCACCCAACATGACATATAAGAATTTCTAATAAAAATTAATTTCCTAATTGATTTGTTTCATTATTAATAATATCAATTTTCTTCATTCTTGATTCTAAAATTTCAATTTGGTTAATGAAGAATATTTAAGTTGAGAATAAACAAGTAAATTATCATTACAAGCCAATTGTGCAAAGGGTTTCTTGAGGATAAAAAAATAGATATGTATTTTATCAATCTCACTTCCTGATCATGTTATTCTTGAAGTTTGTTGATCTTGTAAATAAGTTTGTAAGAAAAAAAACAAACATTATGA
The DNA here is from genome assembly GCA_029783825.1 of Sapria himalayana. Classification (NCBI taxonomy): domain Eukaryota; kingdom Viridiplantae; phylum Streptophyta; class Magnoliopsida; order Malpighiales; family Rafflesiaceae; genus Sapria; species Sapria himalayana. The sequence continues at coordinate 114,527 of JAREIK010017639.1, forward strand.
TTTAATTATTTAGTAATACTATCAACCAACTTGAAAATTTGAGGAAACTCAAGGATATAAAAAATACGAAGAAAATTAATAGGATTTAATATTGATGTTATCATAACTTTTAGCTTGAACAACATTACCATAGACTACTATAATATCAAATACTCTAGAAATTGAGATTAATGAGAATAAAAGATAATTACCTATTACTTAACTACTGGTTTCTAAGTTAGCTATCTATGAGTCATGCATATGAATAACATAAGAGAGAAATTTAGCATCTGATCATTTGAAAAAACACCTCTAGAGAGATATATAATATACTCATCTCTAGAGATCATGATATTATTAATGATTGAAATATGGGATGACCTTCAAATGAATTAAGTGGTTTGTTATATGGTATATGTAGTCTAAAAGAATATCTTTCAAAACTCATGATGTAGACTCCAACAAATGTCATAAACATGTCTCTTCTTCATGGAATTCAAGCACGACACACTACCTCTAAAAGTACTCATGTGCCTCTATAGCTATCATGCAAAATCAAGATCTATGTTGTGTGGGAAACATATCAGGTATCATCTTGTCTATTGCTATTAGTATTTAAGGTTTAGATCACATTATGATGAATCTTTGCTCAAGTAGTAATGCTTGTTCACTAAGTATATTTGTCCTTAAAATTGAATGTCTCCAAGATAATAAAACTAGAAAATCTAATCATAGTAACTACATTGTTTAATAACTATAATGCAAATTTTCTTTATTTATATAAAGTCTCAAAAGTAGTTAAATAATTGAAAAATTTTAATGTGTTGACAATCTCATACTGATCCACAAAATAAATAATCTAAGTAATTGAGAGATAATCTTAAATATGGGAAAAGTATGGAAACAATATAAATGAATAATTATATTTCAAACCATTTTATACATGGTGTAATAATAAAAAATTTAAAAATTTTTAAAAATTTTAGGATCAATTGACTGCTACTATAATACAAGAAGTAGAGTATCAATCCCATCATGGTTGGGATGTCTTTTCTAACTCAAAAACCAAATGTTCATTGCAATAGCTCATAAGGTATAAGAATGATTATAGATTTGAGGAGTAATAATAATTATGTCAATTTTAATCATAGTTATAATCATACAAAACAAACATCAAAAGTTGCAGAAAACCTAAAAAAAAAGAAAATTAGGTCAATTAGATCTAAATAACTTTGAACCAAACTTGTCAAAAAGTTTCTTTATATTCAAAAGCTAATCCCATCATACTGGGTGCATTATGGAAATTTCTCAATGTTTCAACTAGTGTCAAGTATTAGAACTTAATCAAAATTTCCAAAAAATTAACTTAATATTTGATACATGAACATAAAAATTATAAACATTTTAAAATGGTTTTCAAATTAAAATGATGAAGTAAAAATGAAAACAATAAAAAATATTATCTCAGATATACACTAGTCATAGGTCACCAATAATGATTACATTTTTTTGTAACATTCGACAATGGTGATGTGTTGTGAATGTATGCATATAAGAAGTGAGTTATCTTTTATAAGTTAAGATTACTTACTATAAATAAGAATGAGCAGTCAAAAACAACACAATTTATCTTTGTAAAAATAAATTTCTTCTTTTTTTATGATGACAATGAAGTGTATCATATTTTGAAATGTTGGAATGAACATCCAAATTTATAATTTGTTCACAATTAATATATGATGCTTAGTGACAACAATTTATTTGTAATTCACATTTATCACAATGAGTATGAGGAGGGGGGGGGGGGGGGGGGGGGGGGTTGGGGGTGTTGATTTTATTCCATCATAATTACAAAGAGGAGGAGAGTAAAAAAATAAACATTTTAATTGAAAGATAATTGAGATCCTTTCATAAATACTAGAAATTGGAAACAATGCAAATAAACTAATATATCCTACAAAATTTTAATATATATTATAGTTGCAAATGTATTATTTGATCTTTTTTTATTTCTTATTTTTCATATTTATTTTTAATGCTTATTAACACCTTATTGTGAAGCAATATTGAGTATAATTTAAAAAAAAATCATACATTTGTAAAACATAATTGATTTAATCAAGAAATTTAAATTTAGAAATTTAAAATGGTTTTGAAAATGACCTAAGGCATAGAACTTTGATGATTACGAAAAAATAATACTTTAATAAAACAAATACAAAGATAGAGGTCATAACTAGTGCATAATACTCATGATCATGTCTTGTGATGATAACAAATATATATCTAAAGGTTGTAAATTTCAGGTTTGAGACTTATCAGTCATGGCATCTTTAACTTAGGGAACTAAACTATTGAGATATAAATCTTACCTAAATTTCATGCTAAAGCGAGAGTATTATACACTCAGTATGATTTTATTTCCATCTTAATTACAAAGCGCAGGAGAGTAGGGGAATAAACATTTTAACTGAAAAGATAATTGATATCCTATCATATATATTAGAAATTGGGAACAATGTGCAAATAAACTAATATAACATGCAAAATTTAATATATATTATAGTTTCAAATGTACTATTTGATCTTTTTTATTTTTATATTTAATTTTAATACTTATTAACTTTCTATTATGAGGCAATATTGAGTATAATTTAAAAAATAATAATACATATGTAAAACATAATTGATTTAATTAAGAAATTGAAATTTAGAAATTTAAAATGGTTTTAAAAATGACCTAAGGCATAGAACTTTGATGATTTAAAAAAATATTTTAATAAAATAAATACAAAGATAAAGGTCATACCTAGTGCATAATACTCATGATTTACTACAAGGTTAGAGAATAATATATGATGATTCTTAAACTCGAGATATATAATCTTGGACGAAGATAATCATTATCATATCATTACATGATTTCTAACATATATATGGAATATAAGACTTGTAGAAGATTTGTCCTCACAATATTATATTTAATGAATTAAAATATAATTGTTTAAATTATAGACTAAAAGTGAACAATATTTATAGATGGAGATTGCTTTTGAATATAATATTTGGTAGTTTTATTTCTTTTATTTATAATATGCCTATTTGTTGTCACATATTATTTTCTCGTGTGTGGTGTGTGTCTTTTTATTTCACAAACTGGATTAGTGTGGTAGGCATCATGACCAGTTTTGATAATATTTAGTGATGAAGGAGTGGCATGGCACTGAAATAGAGGAACCATGGGAATGCTTGCTAATATTGCTAAAAAAATATCGTGAGCACTTTGTCATCAACACCAGGTCACCGGGCCTAATGACAGTAGAGTTAGTCTCTCTAGTTTCACTGCTTTCTTGAGTTCGAAGGATAGGAAAATCCTTTGTAGTCGAGAACATTTTCTTCCCTATGCATTCGACTCCAGGAAATCAAATAGATGGTGTTGGAATTGCTTGGCGCATTTTCTCCCCCATTCATTATTACATTAAACTTGAGATCCCAAGCAGAATTCAGAATGGATGTAGTGTGTTATAAATATTATTTGAATTCAATGGGTTGCAAATCATCAAACCAGTTTCAACATTTGGACGGAAGGGAGTGAAAGAGCCATCCCATATGCTATTAGAGTGTTACTTGCTATTCATCATCTTCAAGAAGACTGGCTCTTGCATAGAAATTTCGTTAATTTGAGGCGACTATACATCTTTGCATAGATGATAAATTTTTATATTAGTGTGGTCATCAATGATGAAAAATGAGAGGTCCATTCCTTCAAGATTGTTAACAGAAATAAAGAAGTTTCCTTTTTTGATATTATTATATGGCTCATATATTGATATATGGGATAGATATTGGAATGGAGCAGAGTGACAACATCTATCTATTTGGGGAAGTTCTTAGTTTTATAGGGTTACAATTAAGTGGATTGGGGTAACAACCCTGCATTTTGGTATGGATTACTTTTGTAAAAGTACCATTGGGTACATATATATATATATATATATATATATGTATGTATGTATGTATGTATGTATGTACTGTATGTAGCCCTAGTAAGATTATGATTTCATTTTTGTTTCTTTTCTCTTCGTAGTGCCTGTGTGCGTCTTCCCTTCACGACTTCACTTCAAACATTCTCTTCTCGCTTCCGCTGCTCTTTTAATCTGCAAGCAGCCCCTGATCACCAAATTAGGTGGTTTTCGCTTGAAGATTTTCATCCAAAAACTAAAGGAAAGTTATTTTCAGTTTTAGTGCCCACTTTTTACCGCATAATTTTTTCAATAATTGGTATCAGAGGGAGGTTGATATAACTGGGTTAGGTTCTAAATTCAAAGTAATGAAGTTCGATGGACTAGTAGTTTTGGTTGTGGCAAACAAGGGTAAATGATCTGTTAGCACAACAAGGAATTATGAAAGCCTTGCACGCACAATCCTTTAGTTAATTTTCTTTAACTAAAACTAAAAAATTCAAAGTACTGAAGTTTGATGGAACTGGTAATTTTGGATTGTGGCAAACAAGGGTAAAGGAATCTATTGGTGAACGAGTAATTATGAAGCCTTACGCACACAGAGACCAGAAAACATGGAGGCTAATGATTGGGAAGAATTACCGGAGCAAGCAGCAAGAATTGTATGGTTATGTTTGGCAGATGAGATTATGTATCACATAATAAATCTAAAATCTCCAGAAAAAATATGGAAGAAATTAGAAATTTAATTTATGTCCAAATCCCTAACGAACAAACTATATCTAAAGTAGAGACTTTATGGGCTGAAGATGCAGGAGGTTCAGATTTGGCACAACATGTGAATATCATCAATCAATAATCACATATTTTGTGTGACTTGATGTGAATATTGATGATGAAGATAGAGCTATGATTTTGTTGTGTTCATTTACATCTTCCTACAAACACCTGGTGACTACTCTTAATATGGGAAAGAAATAACCAAAGTTGAAGAGATTACTGTAGCTTTATTGGCTCATAATTAGCGGAGACAGAATGCAGGGGAAAGTTCTCATGATGATAGTTTATATGTTAAGGGTAATCAGGATCGTAGAAGGAACCAAGATAAAGAGGGAAATGGAAGGCGACGGAATTCCAAATCAAAGTCTAAGGGCAGAAAGATGATTCATTGTTATAAATGCAAGGAGACGGGACTTATGAAGAGAGACTATCCAGGGTTGAAAAACCAGACTGATGAGAAATGTAATGAATCATCCAAGTCTATGAATGTAGTGCAGAGTCAGTGATGGTGATATGCTTTCAGTTTCAACAAGTCAGTTCATGGATGCATGGATTCTTCACTTTGGTTGCTCTTATCACATAACACCTAACTGGGAGTGGTTTAATTCATACATGTCAGTTAATTCTAGTTCAGTCTATTTGGGTGATGATCGATGCTGCAATATTATTGGTATTGGTGAAATCAAAATTAAGATGTATGATGACACTGCTAGAACATTATGTGATGTTAGGCATATTCCAAATATGAAAAAGAATTTAATTTCTTTAGGCACTTTACATTAGAATGGTTTTATTCCTAAAGTAGATAAAGATAGGGAAACCATTAGAATTGTCAAAGGTGCATTGAATGAGATGAAAGGAAAAAGGACTACAGGAAATATCTATAAACTATTATGGAGGACAATTTTAGGTGGAGTTCATTTTGTTGAGTCATATGATGATAATACAAAATTATGGCACATCCGTCTTGATCATCTTAGTGAACGTGGGATGATTGAATTGCATAAAAATAAATCTGTTAAATGGTGTTAAAAGCTACAAGTTAGTTTTTTGTAAGTTATGTGTTCTTGGGAAACAGACTAGAGTTAGCTTTTAACTAGAAAACACAAAATTGAAGAAATTCTTGATTATGTGCATTCTGATGTATGGGGCCCTACCAGGGAGTCGTCATTGGGTAGATCTATGTATTTTGTTACTTTCACTGATGTTCTAGGATTGGGTATATTTCTTGAAATAGAAATCTGAAGTTTTTGCCAAATTCAAGCTATGGAAAGCTGAGGTGGAGAACCAAACAGGTAGAAAAATCAAGTATTTGAGGTCTGAAAATGGTACAGAGTACACAGATTCACAATTTCAGAAATTTTGTGATGAGCATGGGATTCAGAGGCATTTTTAGTGTGGAAGACACCATAGCAAATGGTGTTGCAGAAAGGATGAACAGGTCCATAACTAAAAGGACAAGATGCTTGAGATTGAATGTTGGACTTCCTAAAAGTTTCTAGGCAGAGGCTGTGAATATAGCATGCTATCTGATCAATAGATCATCATATACATCATTGGGTGGTAAGGTTGCAGAAGAGGTATAAACAGGTAATACACTTGATTTAGATAATTTATGGATTTTTGGTTTCCTGGTTATTGCACATACATGATGATGAAAGATCTAAACTTGATCCTACGTCCAAGAAATGTATCTTTATAGGCTACAAGAAAGGTGTTAAAAGATAAAGTTTTGGGATCTGATTGCAAAGAAAGTGGTTGTCAAAGAGATGAGTGTTTTGATGAGAAGTTCATGTTACAGTAGAACCAAGACAAAGTGCTAGAAAAGTAATTCTAGTTCAGAAATAGTGCATATGGATTTAGAATAATATCCAATAGTAATTGAAAGGGTTGATGGTTCAAATCAAATATCTTCAAGTTAGAGATAGACAAAGATACATCAATGTGAACTAGAGTTCACATGATCTGGAAGATTATAATCTAGCCAAAGATAGACAGAGGACACATCAATGTGAAGCCTCCTAGTAGATTGGGTTTTAAAGACATGGTCTCTTTTACACTTCTTATTAGTAGTGATGATCTAGTTAATTTTCAAGGAGCTATAACCTCCCAGAAAAGATAAATGGATGGGTGCAATGGTTGAAAAGAAGGAATCCTTGTAGAAAAATCATACATGGGAGCTAGTCCAGCTTTCTGAAGCAAAGAAGGCTATTAGATGCAAAGGAGTCTACAAAAAAAACCAGCAGTATTAGAAAAAGAAGGGGAAGGCCTCAAGGCTCGATTAGTAGCAAAGGAGTTTTCACAGCAAAAGAGGATTGATTATGAAGAGATTTTCTCTCCCGTGGTTAGACATACTTCAATCAGAGTAGTGCTTGCATTAGCAGCTAGTTGGGATTTGCATTTAGAGTAGATGGATGTAAATACTACATTTTTGCATGGTGATCTAGAAGAGCAATTTACAAGGAGCAACTTGGAGGATTTACTCAACCTAAACATGAGCATTTGGTTTGCAAGCTAAAGAAATCAATGCATGGATTGAAATAGTCTTCAAGATAATGGTACAAGTGGTTTGACTCCTATATGATTCAGATTGGCTATATGCGATGTGAGAATGATTGTTGTGTTTGCGTTAAGAGTCTTGATGATGGTTCTTTTGTTTTTCGTTACTGTATGTTGATGATATGCTGATTGCTGCAAAACATACGCATGATGTCATAGCTTCGAAAGCTTTGTTGAGCCAAGAATTTGATATGAAAGACTTAGGTGCTACAAAGAAAATTCTTGGAATGGAGATTCACAGAGATAGAGACTCAAGGAAACTATGGTTATCTCAACAAAGCTATGTTGAGAAAGTGTTGGACAGATTTGGGATGAGCACTACAAAACCAGTGATTACTCCATTGGCAAATCGTTTTAAGCTTTCTATAGAATAGTGCCTAAAGATAGAGAAATTGAAGACATGACAAAAGTTCCATATGCTAGTGCAGTTGGTTGCTTAATATATGCAATTGTTTGTACTCGGCTTGATTTGGCTCATGCTGTTAGTCAAGTTAATAAGTTTGTCTCAACCAGATAGGCGATATTGGGAAATAGTCAAGTGGATTTTTAGGTATCTGAAAGGCACAGCAGGTCATGGTATTGTGTTTGGTAGTCAGCAGGATGATCCTTTGGTTGTGGGGTATGTGGATTCAGACTATGCCAGTAATTTAGATGATAGAAGGTCTACAACTAGGTATGTGTTTACTCTTAATGGAGGGCCTATATGTTGGAAATCAATAGTTCAGTCTATTGTGACATTATCTACAACTAAAGCAGAGTACATGGTTGTAGCTAAATATGTTAAAGAAGCTTTATGGCTTTCTATTCTAGTAAAGGAATTGGGTATTGATCAAGGTGGAGTTCAGTTGCATTGTAATAGTCAAAGTGCTATTTATTTAGATAAGAACCAGGTGTACCATGCTAGAACTAAGTACATTGATGTGAGATACCACAAGATTAGAGAGTTGATTGCATCTGGTGAGATACTATTACAGAAGGTTCATACTAATTAGAATGCAGCTGATATATTGACCAAGCCAGTTACTACCAACAAGTTCATGCACTGCTTGGACTTGTTGAATGTTTCGTGTTGCCAAGTAAGCATGGTAACTCAACTCACTTTCACTTTGAAAGAAGCTTTTTGGTTCTATCTCATAAAGGGGTTGATATTCGCCAAGGTGGAGATTATTGTGTATGGCTCATATATTGATATATGGAACAGATGTTGGAATGGGGCAGAGTGACAACATCTATCTATTTGGAAAAGTTTCTTAGTTTTATAAGAGTTACTAATTAAGTGGATTGGAGGTGCTGGGGTAACAACCTCACATTTTGGTATGGATTAATTTTGTAAAAGTACCATTGGGTACATATATAACATACATACATATTTGTGTGTGTGTGTGTTTTTGTGTGTGTTGGAACCTCTGTAACCCTAGTAAGATTACAATTTGCAATTTTATTTCATTTCACTTCGGTTGTGCCTGTGCATGTCTTTGCTTCATGGCTTCACTTCAAACATTCTCTTCCCACTTCCACTGCTCTTTTAATCTGCAAGCAGCCCCCGATCACCAAAATATGTGGTTTTCGCTTGAAGATTTCTATCCGAAAACTAAAAGAAAGTTATTTTTCAGTTTTAGTGCCCCTTTTTTACAACATAATTTCTCAACAGATATCTTTATTTGATGAATGATATTTTGAAAAACTAGCATGTGAATGTGAGTCATTTATTTATGGCAATTGTTTAATGTTTAAATTTGGTAAAAAGAGAGAAACATTTAGTTTTTACATGCATAATCTCTATTCGAAAGTTAGATACCAGATAAACCTCAGGATTAAAATATAGAAAATTCTCTACATAACTGAATATGGCCCATACCAAAAAAAATTAAACTTGTGACAATGGAATTCAAAAAAAAAATTTGAAATGTGAGATGCACCAATTAGATAAGAAAGAATGAAGATATGCAGAAACATTAAAGACAAAATAAGCCCCATCTTAAAAAATATTAAAGATGTGATGATTAATACTGGTGTGTTTTTTTCCTATATATAATACAACAAAATGTTAGTTTAGCTAGAGAAAATTCCCTAGCTAATTAGCGAGGGATTAGCTAGGGAATAGTGCTATTCCCTAGTTAGAAAGGGATTTTTGATTTTATATTGAATTAAAAATTAGCGACAGATTAGTGGCGGAAATAGATGGAATGTTCGATTGAAAACTTTCCGTCGCTAATATTATCGTATATTTCCACATAAAGAAAAGCAAAAAAACTTAGCAAAGGATTTAGTGCCCTAGCTAATTTAAAACGAGATAACATCCGTCGTAGAATAAATATCTGATTTTTTTTTACTATTTTATTTTTAATTGCAAGTGATTATTCGTTAAATTTATTTTTCACAAAATATATACATTTAGCTAGGTATTTTCTATAGCTATTTGGGCTCGAGATATTTTTCACCGCTAATCTTTAATGATTTATTTTTTTTAATATTTTATATGTATATATATAATTTATTTAATTTTGTATATTAAAGGTACATATGCCATGATCTATAGATGAGCGATCCTTGAAAGACACATTATCCTTGTAAACTTATAAAAATAGGTTACTATAAATAAATAATTTAAAAAATATATAAATACAAAAAAATTAATTAATGAAGACTACAATAACTATTTTTATGATTATAAAATTTATAAAAAATTATATAAAATATTTTTCTAAAATTTTTAATTAATAAATTTAAAATTTTGTATTAAAAAACATTAAATAATTAATTCTATAATTATAATAATTTTTTAAGATTTTTTAAAAATTAAATGAACATTGATTAAGATTTTACTAATAAAAAGATAAAATAATTCTTTGTATGATAAAATAAAATATATTTATAAAAATATATGAATAAATGAAAAAACTAGTAAATATTAATATTATTTCAAGTTTAAAAATAGTTTTATGATCATAGGAACCTTTTAAAAATTAATTACTAAAAAATATGAAAATTTTGAATTATAAAAAAAATTCAAATTTTTAATAAAATTTAAATGAAAATAAATTGATATTTAAAGATAAATATAAAGATGTTTACCCCTACTGAAATTTATAAAAATTAAATAATTGAGTAAGATTCATACTATTAACTTTTAATATTCTGTCTTTATTAAATTTAATAAATAGAACTTATTATAAATAATCATCTCATTTAAATAATTTTTAAAATTTTATAAATTAAAATTATAAATTATATCAAATAATATGAAATTTTATGCCTTTAAAATTATTTCATATTATCTTAATAAAAATTAATATGAATTCTTAAAAATTTATAAACATAAATAT